>JAKSZT010054193.1:13735140-14033220 GCA_026826555.1 Tolypeutes matacus
TACCATCCTGCATTCCCACCAACAGTGAAGAAGTGTTCCTATCTCTCCACATCCTCTCCAACACTTGTAGTTCTCTGTCTTTTTCATAGTGGCCATTCTGATAGGTGTGAAATGATATCTCATTGTAGTTTTGATTTGCATTTCCCTAATCATGAGTGATGTTGAGCATTTCTTCATTTGTTTTTTGCCATTTGTATTTCTTCTTCGGAGAAATGTCTATTCAAGTCTTTGGCCCATTTTTTAATTGGGTCATTTGTCTTTTTATTGTTGAGTTGTAACATCTCTTTACATATCCTGGATATTAAACCCTTATCAGATATGTGATTTCCAAATATTTTTTCCCATTGAGTCGGCTGCCTTTTCACCCTTCTGACAAATTCCTGTGAGGTGCAAAAGTGTTTAATTTTGAGGAGGTCCCATTTATCTAATTTTTCTTTTGTTGTACATGCTTTGGGTGTGAGGTCCAAGAAACCACCACCTACTACAAGGTCTTGAAGATGTTTCCCTACATTTTCTTCCAGTAGTTTTATGGCTTTTATATTTAGATCTTTGATCCATTTTGAGTTGATTCTTGTTTAGGGGGTGAGATAGGGGTCCTCTTTCATTCTTTTGGTTATAGATATCCAGTTCTCCCAACACCATTTGTTGAAGAGACTGTTTTTTCCCATCAGCGTGGGCTTGGTAGGTTTGTCAAAAACCAGTTGACTGTATAGGTGAGGGTTTATTTCTGGATTCTCAATTCTATTCCACTGATCGATATGTCTATCTTTATGCCAGTACCATGCTGTTTTGAACACTGTAGCAAAGCAGTGCTTTTAACTCTTAAGATTTAGTTTAGGGAAGCGGCTGTGGCTCAATCAGTAGGGCTCCCGTTTACCATATGGGAGGCCCCGGGTTCGGTTCCCGGGGCCTCCTGGTGAAGGCAAGCCCGCCTGCACGGCGTGGTTAGCTGACCCAGCGAGCACAAGCAGCAAGGGGGGGATAAATGAATAAATAAATAAAATCTTTAAAAAAAAAAAAAAAAGATTTAGTTTGATAGGGCTGACCACTTTCATTGCCCTTCTCCTAAACATAAACCCTGGATACTTCTCTGGTTTTCTTACCACAGTCCTCCAATATCCTATCAGTTCATGAGCGGAAGAAATCTAAAGACGGCTGCTATTGAAGCTATTTTTTCAAAGGGCATAAGTCTCTCTAAAATGTCCTGACCCCATCTAGGTATGTCATATGTTGCAAGTTGGGTTCCTTGGCTCATAAATGCTTGTACCACTCCCTCAGTGTTGGTGCCACGTGGCTCCCCACTGTAAGCCCCAATGCACAATCCATTTTCCATGAGTTTGGCTCAGAGTTGGAACCAAAAGGATTAAGATCACTTCCCAGGCACCCTTCTGCCCAGGTATCCAAAATATATAAGCTGATAGTTAATTTAGTTAAATTCCTGAGATTTAAAAAAAAAAAAAAAAAAAAGGAGGTGAGGCTCACACAGTCTTGTAACTGTTCCAAAAGAGAACTCAGTACTTTGCAATTAAAAGTCACCCCCCCTCACCACCACCCCTACACAGACAACCATATTTCCTCCTTGGTAAAGGCAAAATAAACTTAACAAAAGCGACCTGTCTTTCAAGGTAGATGCAATCATTTTTGCTGACATAGCTCTTGGAGAAAAATAATACTCTTATAATATTTGCAAATTGCTCTTTATAAAATCATTCTGGATTAAGATTCAGAAGCCTCTACTTCAATCCACTAAATCCCTGCTAATAATCTTTCCCCTTCTGACTGATTAAATAATCAGACTCTTGGCCCTAGCTGGCTGGATCCCCTTTGCCTTGGTCTATTTTTCTATATTTAACAATGACCCTGTTTTTTGGCTTTGATCTCCTTGCTGTCTATAGGCTGTTTTGACTGAGGTGTGCTCACCTTTCTGGCTTTGCTAGTAATTAACTTTATAGCAAACTTGGCAAGTTTCTTTGGGCAAGGGAGGTTAGAAATGGAGTATCAGGTGACCAAGGAATGGGAAAATTTAAGTTAAAGATTAGAAAAACCTGACAATGTACACTGTAAATTTAAAAAGCAGTCTTAGTTTTAAAGCACTGAGGTTATTCCTTATAACTGAGGGCATGTAGAAATAATTTCAAAACAAAGTGTCCAACTGCAACAGGTTTATAAAAAATGATTTCATTCATGCTAAAAACTGAATAAAACATAGAAATTAGATATCCCAATTAGTTTAAAACTTTACTGTTCAAATTCTTGGCCTAATTTACAATTCAGAGTTATTTAATTGTACTTGGATTTATGTGTCTGAACAATTAAATGTTTAAGACACAATTTTAAAAAATCTGCTTTATAGTCACAACAAATACAGTTAGTCTTTGCTTGATTCTTCTTAAAATCTTGTAGGAAAATAATTCAGAAAGAAACACAACTGGGATCCTAATGAATCTCCAGTTTTTGCCTTGTTAATATCTCTGGTATAAAAACAATATAGTGATCACCTCCGCATATTACATGCATCTATGAGCCCCACGGGAGAAAAAACTGAGTTCCGTTCAGCTGGCTGTGTTTTCTCAGTGCCTTGCACGATGAAACACAGGTCCTCAATAATTATTTAACTAATAGCTGAACAGAACGGCTATCTCGTGGCAGAAAGTGAGCCCTTATGACCTTGTTAAGACTATTAGCAGAGGATGTATACTTTAACGAAGAATGTAGGGAAGGAGGGAGGAGGAAATGAGGAAAATTGAGAGCTTGATTGCCTGCCAGTAAACATCTTTGATACCTCTGAGTATTTCAAGTCTAAAAACTCCTTTCTGTTGTGGACCTAAATAAGCATTGCTTCAGTTGGTTCACTTATGTAATAACTACTTTATGCCTAAAATGTTCCAGGCACTGTTGTAGGCAGTGAAAAAATTCAGCAGTGAGCAAAGTCCCTGCTGTCATGGAGTTACACTCCAGTGAATCCATATCACTACCTGAAATGCAAATACTGATAATCCCATTTTTATGAGAAGGGACATGATCAAGTAAATGTTTTCTCTCATGGTATGCTTGATGTCCCTGCCCCTCTTGATTAAGTGGCACAGGCTTTGCATGTTAGCATCCTACTCCAGCTTTATCGACTAGCCCAATTATTTAACATAGTGTCACCAGCAGTTGATGCTTTCGTTCAAGCAAGTTTTTAGCACCAGAAACATGCTTCAGTCATAGAACTGTGAGCTTTGCCACTTAGTAAAATGTATTTATACATGTACCCATACACACATATAAGCAAAAAATAGATTTCCTAATGTTTGCATTTTAGGCCTAGTGCTTAAAGAAAACATTAATATGAACAGATTTTGCATAGCATTTTTAATTGTTTTTACATATTTTAGACTTTGAACTTTTTAATAGTCAAGGTAGTTTTTTTTTCCCCATGTACTCTTTTCTTTTCCTAAAAAAGTATTTCAGTGGGCTTATGTGAAATTTGACAAAGTAAAATTTTACAGGAAATCTGTCAAGAGAATGCCATGCTAGAACACAATATTTAGAAATTTAAAAAATTAAATACAAATGAATTGTCTGAATAAATAAGAGTATACATTTTGACTTTCCTAGAATAAGGAAAGTTTGTTTTGAAAAAAGCAATTTCAGCATTCTTGAAAGATATTAGAACTAATTATTAGAAACCAATTAGATGTTAAGAAAAACTAATTTACCCTGAGTCCTTTAATGGATTTTACAAATTAGGCCTATTAGATATTTGAAGGGAGCAGCATTTAATTTTGCACTGAATAAAACTGTATTTAGATAATTTAGAATTCATTAAAGTATTAATTTACCCATCAGAATTAAATACACTGAGTTCTATCATCTTTGGATTTCATCAAGCACTGAGTGTCATGGAAAGGTAACTAGTGATCTAGGAGATTCAGGCGGCCTGGGTTCAGGTCTCATCACTGCTGTATGACCTTAGACAGAGATGCAAATCAAGCACTTTGAATTTTGAGTCTTTCCATCTGCAAAAGAAAGATATCTTTTCATCTCAAATGATTTTTGCAAAAAACTTAATATAGATGAAAAAGTGCTCTGAAAACTGTTAAAAGGAAATTTCACTGGATGTTATTACTATTTCTTATTCAACTGCCCTCCGGGCAGTGGAGAGAAGACATTAATCTGAGCTCTCTCCACCCCAAGCTGAGGGAATCACAACCCAAAAGCTGCAAACATCCTGTAATCAGGGCAGACCACAGTGATCGTTTTGTATTTAGTTTTGTGTATGCAACAAATTTTTCCTCTCCTTTACACCCGGTTATTTTTTTCTATCATGCCTTGCTGAGTCCCTTGTCCTAAAAGCCATTCTTTATTCACTGTTGGCAATCCCACCATATTTATCAACTCCATTTTTTCCCAATAAATGTAATATGCCCATCAGAAAACATCAGGTACTTGGGACATAACACAGCCCCTACCCTAACTAAACCTTACCTCTATTTTCCCACTTATTTTCCTTTCAGCACTTGTCTATACCTCCAAACCTACCTGTTTACTTAGGTATCTACTGTGCTTTCAAGAGAAACCTTTCATCTTTGAAAAGAGTAACCTCCTCTGCATTGTTATTTATTGTCCACATCTTATGTATCCCAATGCTGTTATTAAAACCAGTTTCCTAGAAATTGGAAATATGATGATTAAGATGTGATAATAGCATTGTTTTTTTTTTTTTTTTAAATGAGCCCTTACTATTTAAGTATCAAAATAGTTATGGATAAAGTAATTTCTGTGATTCATTTTGAAATAATGTAAGTGGGGCACAGACGGGTGGGGCAAGATTAGACCTGGGCATTGGGGCTGGTTGATTGATACATGGAGACTTCATTATACTCTTCTATTTCAATAATCTCCATAATAAAAGACAAAAAGTTGTTTTTTTGCTTCCTACAGTCTGGGCTACTCTTCCAAGATCTCATATGTTAGATGATTTATAATTTAAATAGTACTGCAAAACAAATATATATAAGCTATTTATTGCTTACTATGTACTAGGCACAGTTGAAGTGATATCATTTATTCTGTAAAATAGTTTATTAGGTAGTTATTAAAAGCTCAGAGAAATTAAATTTTCCCAGTATCACCAGGATGGCAATAAACACTTTGTTATTAGCTACTAATATGAAGAAGATAATTATTCCCACAGCATGGCAAATACAATGCTCACAGTCCATATTGAAGCACTTCGTTTCCAAATTATCATTAGCAGTCAAGTAAACCTGGCCCAGGACAAGGTTGAAATTAGTTTACACTTACCTAGTTAAGTCAATAACTTGGTGGACTTAAATTTTATTTGCATTCACAAAAAATAAAATATAAAGCTAGTTGATTGTGCAGTCACTATATACAGCCACAGTTGGGGGGGGGCAGTCAAGTTTAAATGCAGCAGGTTCAGCCCCCTTAAAACTATCAATAACCACATACACTCATGGGAAATCTGGCCCTAACGGTGATAGTAATCAATCCCCTTCATGTTAAGACATTGACCCTTCTGAGTAATTCAGCAACACACATAAATTTTAACAATTACTTTACATCTTCTATTAGCTTTTAAAAACTTTCATGCAACTGTGGATTTTAATGCAGCAGTTTCTTAAAATGTCAATACATCCCTTATGGAATTACTGCATTCCTACAAATACATTTTTTTTTTTTAAATACATGCATTTTTACAAATTATTGTCACAGGCTTTCACGAAAAAAAAAAAATTGAAGATATTTTTCTTCAGAAAATATCTAAATCCCAGGAAATAAAACTTAAGGCGGCCTATTTGAGGGGCATAATCTACTTTGTGGCTTGTGCAACCTGCTGGCTTTTATTTTATTTTATTTTTTAAAGATTTTATTTATTTATTCATTTATCCCCCCCTTGCTGCTTGTGCTCGCTGGGTCAGCTAACCACGCCGTGCGGGCAGGCTTGCCTTCACCAGGAGGCCCCGGGTTCGGTTCCCGGGGCCTCCCATATGGTAAACGGGAGCCCTACTGATTGAGCCACAGCCGCTTCCCTCTGCTGGCTTTTAAAAAGGGTGAGTTTCTTTGACACAAAAGAAAACATAGGAGACATACAAATCTTTGCAGCCATAAATGAACAAATGAGGGTACACACTTCCTGGAATACAAATCTCATAAATAAGAGTGTGTTTACTGAAAACTGTTGGTCAAGGGGACCTGAAAAGCCTGTAAAACGTTTTTAAGAAATTTCAAATTGATTCACTGTATAACAAATCCAGTAACAAACATCTTTACACAATTTCTTTAAAAGCCAGGTCCCTCACCTAGCATACGTTAAATTATTTACAAAAATGTACATACAGATTCTCAGAAAATTGAGGGATTA
The DNA here is from genome assembly GCA_026826555.1 of Tolypeutes matacus. Taxonomy (NCBI): domain Eukaryota; kingdom Metazoa; phylum Chordata; class Mammalia; order Cingulata; family Chlamyphoridae; genus Tolypeutes; species Tolypeutes matacus. The sequence goes on from JAKSZT010054193.1 coordinate 13,741,511, forward strand.
CAAGATTGATATTCATACAGCAAAGAGGTAGTTATGAAAACCCATGACAACTGAGCTTATCTTAGCATTATAAAAACCTTAATTATTGACTTAAAATAACTTCATAGCCCCTGCATTGTATAAATGTTTTGAAGTATTAATAGATGATAAATGTTGGCACTTGGGTGGCCTTTGTCACTCCTCAAGCTTTTTCACAGGAAAACTAAACTATACTAACTTGCTATCAATAGCACATGAGCTTTGAGCTATCTTTCCAGCAGTGTTGCTAGACTACCCTAAGCCAGTCACTCTCTGGCAAGGTGTTTCCCATCCCCTCTCCTGCCCTTTTGATGCATTATACTTACTACCTGATCAGCTGAAGTCAAGAATGACACAATTTTGCCATGGAAAAGAGCAAAATTAATCTGATTCTCTTAGAAACAAACACTTGTTTTGGCCTCATCAGCATGAGTGATCTCACAGAATTTCAAAAAGAATGAATAAAGTATAAATATGATACAACTTGATATTCCAATTTGGCTAGTAAAATGAAAATAACCAATCTCAATTGGAGGTGAAATGATTTCAGGTTCATCTAAAATGAGAAACTATTGGGCATAAGTATGCAAAATGTTTTAAGGCAAAAGGTAATACAGTGTCAGAAACCAATTTTTGGCACTTACTAATCTCTGTCTCTCTGCAACCCAGATAACTTCCGTATAATAAAAACAAAAGGGCTATTTTTCTCAGGTCTACATCACAACAAGGGGTGTGCCAGAGGCTATATTGTCAACATAGACAGTTCAGCTACATCCTTTTACTCAGGCAAATTTTGTGATCGTTCTATTTCAGTAAGTTAGATATGATCTTAAAACTCCGATTAAAAATTAGGAGTTATTACTGCTTAAATAGTATCTAAAGCTATGCTGTCCAATAAAGTAGCCACTAGCTGCAGGGGGCTATTTAAATTAAAAGTAAATAAAATTAAAATTCAATTCCTCAATAATGATAGCTATATTTCAAGTGCTAAGTAGCCACATGTGATGGGTGGCTACCATATTAGATAGTGCAAAGAACAATGCCATCATCACAAAAAGTGCTATGGGCCAGTACTGATCTAAACATGCTGCTATTGTGCTTTATGTGCAGGAGATTAAGTTTTTGTTTTTTTTTAAGTTGTTTAAAAAGATCATTACACCTTTGCGATACATGTTAATACTTATCTTTGTTCATAGGTATGAAAGAATGATAATCAACTTTCTGGTCCTTATTTAGACTGAACTTAGGAAGTGTTTAAAGTTCCACATGAAGCCTAAGTAAAAGATGACACACATATATTTTCAAAACATGAATATAAAAGAACAGTGAAGACTGTCATACATGAGAAGAGTAATTTAGCAATTATATGATTAAAACATATTTCATCCTTCCACTAATATCCAAAAATCTTGCAATATGAAAGCGTGCATAACTAATATTTAAAGCATCTCACAACAAGGGAGCAAAAAGTCCTTTAGCTTTGCTCTATTTTACTTTGGTGTTTTAACAAGGGGGAACATTACATGAGGCGGCATTGTACAAATGAAAAATAGTAAGTTAAAATAAAAACTCTTAGGAATTAATTGCTATGGGACAAGGACTTAAAAATATATAAACAATTTTTTATTTCATGCATGCAAAAATGTTCTCACATTTGTATTGATATCATATGTAAGAGTTGACTGAGTTCTTGGGGGAAATCAAGTTCATGTTGTTGGTATTTTCAAATTTTCTTTGCCAAAACACAAAGTAGAGAAATATATCTTTTTTTTTTTTTTCCAAATAACTCTTGGATAGAAGGCAAGGAGTGGGAAACAAAATAAACTGCTAGTTAATTTTTTCTTAGTAGGTAAAAGCAAAAACAACCCAATCATAAAATGCACACAGCTGTATTTAAAAGAAAAATGCAAACACAACTTAACCATACTTTATTTGACTGCATCTTATTTAGACAGCTTGCACATTTCGAATCCCATTAAATCTCTCTCTCCAAAAAGATGTGGGACAATAGAAGAAAATTATGCAGCAATATCCAGTCATCAAACATCAGTCCAATATTTTGATACACGTGATATTTTATAGATACTCAACTCATAACTGACGTCAATATAATTTATGGTTATGCTTTTACAAACCTGAAAGCCCTGTAACATTGTAACACTCATTTTAGTGATGTCATGGTGCACTGAAAAGTAATTCTGATGCACTACCAATTTGATTTTATCTATGCTCCTGGAAAGTGATAAACTTCATGATTTTTAGACACCGTAATAAATATACACAACCAGTCTTATACATGTCAGCCAATACCATAACACAGGGCAAGGTAAAGTTAAAACATGTGACAAACAAACTCCTTTACATAGATTTGTCAAGCAAGTGGGGAAGGTAATTTGAGGAGGAGAGGCAGAAAATATTAAATCCAATTTTCCAACAGTAACTGTTTTTGCTTTTTCCTTATTTTGCTGGCTTCGACTTCAAAAACTACTGTCTGGTTTCTGATCTGTGGACTTCTCTAGAGTAGTTTCATCCTATTGTAAGGGAAATTATAATCAGCCCACACATCAAAAATGGTAGTATACCCGTTAGCTTCTTCAATACTAACATATATAGCTTCATGGTAGCTTGTATAAAAATGTTCAGCAGCACCAACTGCCAAACCAGTGTCAGTGGATATTACAGTCAGTCTTAAAGAGGCAGCACCCCATTAAAAGAAAGTTGCACCAATTTTGCTCAGTCTTAGCCCAGTGAACTCACTCTCTATCAACTATAAATGGAATTTTTAGGTTATAAAAGAGAAATGAAAGCCCAATACCAAAAAGTAAATTAATGTTTGATTATATTTCAGCTGGAATGGAGGCACCCAATTTGGCGCTGGGCTATCATGCCAAGGGTTAAGATTTTAGTCTATTTAGGTAAACAATTTTTGCATACCCAATTAAAGACATAAGGTATACACTGATATTTCATATTCACCAGTTGAACAAAATGGCAACCACCATTTGACTTTTTAGTCACATAGTTAAGGTCATGTTTACAAAACACCCAATCAGTTTAGTCAATTTGGCAAAGCTTGATCATTTCTGGGGGAAAAGATCAGTAGTGACAGTTTCATCGACAACCTACCAAAACAAATATGGTAGAACTGAAAAGCCAGCATTTATCCACTTTAGAAATGTCCCCATTAGTGAGTCAAGCAAATGTATATTCAGCAACAATTAATACCTATGAATCAGCAAGTCAAATATAAAGTGGTGAAATAAAATTCAATGACATAGTAAAGTATTTTAGTTTGGTTCTCTCCATATTAAAAAAAAAATAACAACAGAAGCATCAGTATGATTGGCATTCTTCTAAATATGAGAGCCAAAATGAAGTTTGACTGAAAACATTCTCAAAATGGTCATCTTAAAAGCTAGAAGTATGGTGTAGTCATATTTTTAATGTAATCAGTTTTTCTGCCCATTAAACTTTCAAGAGCAATAGTAAAAGGAAAAAAAATTCTTTAAAAATAAGGACTTATAAATGATCCCACCAGCAGGAAATTTAATTTTCATCAAATATAAATTGTATATATTTTTTATTTTAAAAGTACTTGTTACCATGTTCACTTTCAAGATACTATACTGAGCAAGGAGCAGCTTTCCTTTAAAAAATAAACAAACAAGCAAACTTTCCTGAAAGGGGGCCTTTACCAACTGTTAATGGAGGTAGGGTTTTTAAAAATACAGTAATTACAGCCATAAAATAAAACAAAATTCAAACCAAATCCTAGAACATAAGGCATACCCAAATTAAAAAAAAAAAAAAAAAAAAAAAAACAGCAACATAGATTCCTACAAAAGATTTTTCACAGAGAATGAATCTTTTTTTTTAATGGGTACCTAGGTTTTCCAGTTAAATAAATAATCCATCACAAGTATGACTCAATTAAAAGCAATTTGCTTTAAAATCTGTTACACTGCACTGACTCATAAATGGCCAAACCACAATGTAACAATTGACCACGGTGATGGCTGTTAAGAAAACCCACATAACTCATTCCAAAAAAGATGTCCATTTCTCCCTTTTGTTTTTCTGGGCAAAAAAGCAAAGTTCCCCCCCAAGAATTTTATAAGTGAAAAGAAAATGAAAGCAGCTAAAAATGGATACAATCTATCTTGAAATTTATTTCCAAGACCAAGACCAAAAGTGAAGCATTTCAAGAAATGGAAGCAGTGTGAATCCATATCAAGTAGGGAAAAAAGTTCCACTTGATGGAAGCTTTGTAAGAGCTGTTCTTCACAGCTTTGCAATAATTTTGATTAAATAATATACCAATTTACATTAATTTTCTATTCTTTTCCCAAAATCCCTCACTCTCCAAAAACAAAGTGCATCCAATCCCCAGCAATTCCTGGTTCCATCCACTTTTCTCATCCCCTTTGAGCCATTTCTCAAAGATTTTCCAAGTAGATTCAACTTCTTACTCTAAGTAAAGAAGGGACTTCTAATGTAAACCAATGTCTCTCACCTGGAAAAAGTATCCAAATTATAAAAAATCTGAAATAATTTATTCAAATTTAGAATTTAAATAAAAACAAAATTTGTTTGCAAAGACTTTAAAGGAAAGGAGAAGATAGCATGCATTCAAAAACTAGAGATGAAGACAAATATACTTATCTATACAGGCACTGGCAGACGCAATTTAATTATCTTTACTCATTGTAAGACACACCCCACCCTACAATACATTTTTTTTCATTCACTAATCACTGAGGTACCAATATTCAAGAATGGAAAATTTAATATTGAAAAAATAAAACCTAAAATTGAAGCTTTCCCCCTACCCCCTCAGAAAACTATGGCAGGTTTCATGTGAAATGTTAGTATACTTAAGAGATTTTTACAATCTACGTTGGCTTTTTTGAGGAACAAAACTCATGTTCCACTTACTGTTTCTGTGATAAAATGATCACTGTGTAAATAACCTTGCCAGCAGACTTTGCAAATGAACAAATCTTGGCTATCAATGGGCACATCTTGTTGGTACCAAAAGAACTCTTGAAGTTTGAAACAATCTCTTTAATTCAGAACAAATGCGCCATGCCAAAGTGCAACAAATATTGTGCGACACTCAATGAGACACTGACAGATAACAGCTGCATGGAAATTACTAAATCCACCTGCAAAGCAATTCTGTATAAATTGCATTGCATGCAAAGGTCAATTCTTTGTAGTTGGAAAGTTGTTTCCTTGATACCCCTTTCTCAACGCAGCCACAGTTTAAGTCGCAGTGCATCAACTCCATTTAAATAGTATCTGAACAGCCTCTTATCTCGAACAAAACCAAGATTTTCATAAAGTTTCAAAGCAGACTTATTTGTTATTTCTGTTTCCAAAACAACCTGCAAGGAAATGAAAACTAAGTTATAATCTTGTATATTTGAAACTAAGTTACAATTTCATACTTTGGAAAATTACTTACAAAGCAAACAATCAGATCAAATATATAAGAAAAGTAAATCACATTAATTTGTTTTAAAATTGATGGTAAAAATAAATACTAATGATATACAGAACGAATCCAGAAGAGGCACCAAAATTGTAATAATGATTATCGCTAGGGCAAAGGAAGTGAGATCACAGGGGACTCTCTGTTTTACAGATTTTTATGAAGTTTGGAATTTTTAGCAATGAGAAAATATCAGTTTTATACTAAAACAAAAACAAGTTTCCCTGTAAAGAAAAGTAAGGTAACAAAAAGATAAGGGAAAAAAAAAAAAAAAAATCAAAGTTTTAAGAAAATAAACCAGCACTTGAAAACTATGGAGATTGACCTTCATATCCTGTATTTTCATTAATTTGTCATCCTTTATTCTGGTGACAACTACAAAATTTGTCCACAGTATAGACTACAAGTCTGCAAACTACAGCCCTTGAGCCAAACAGACCTATCTATTTTTGTAAGTAAAGTTTTACTGGGACAGAGACATGCCCATTTGTTTATGTATTTATTACCTGTGGCTGCTTTCTGGATACAAGGGCTATGGTCCACAAAGCCCAAAACATTTACTATCAGGCCCTATACAGAAAAAGTTTGCTAAACTCTGGTCCAGGGGTTCTCAAACTTTAGTGTGCACCATAATCACCTGGAGGGCTTGTTAAACTAGATTGTTGAGTCCTACCCCCAGAGTTTCTGAGGAAGTTTGAGGTGGAATCCAAGAATTTGCATTTTTTAACAAACTCCCAGGTGGAGCTGCTGCTGCTGGTTGGGGAACCGCATTTTGAGAACCACTGGTCTAAATGTTATGGATATCAATATCTAACAGAGGAACACATAGTATCAACTTCCATCAGAGCCTTTTTGAATATTATTGAACCAGTGGCCCTGTCAATGAAGAATTGATACTTTCGAATACTAAGTGTGATCTTCTTTTCTTAATGTATTTCTAACTTCTGTCTACCAAAACACACTTCTATGCCCTCCTCTTAACTTTCATATACATAGTTCTAATTGCCATTTCTGTTGATTCTCAACCTATCCCACTGTGAATTATCACAGTGAGCCACAGTTACTGTTAGGTATCATAACCCTCAGGTGGGGAAAACATACATCTAAGCCCTGAGTATTGTTATTTCTATCCCTTATATCTCTTTCAAACTGGTCCTCTTTCTATCCCACTGATCCCATACTAGTTCAAACTGCCATCAACTTTCATTCGTAATTCCAAGAAACTCCTAACTCAAGAGGTCTCCCATTCTCTACAAATATTTAGAGTGATTGCTCTTGCTCTCCTTAATTCCCTGCTTTAAACCATTTATTGACTCCCTTTTGTTCCTCAAGATAAAGTAAACAATATAAAGATAGCCTAGAGAAACCTAAAAGGCCTTTCAAGATACAGGCTCTATCTACATCTCCAGCTCTGCTTTTGGTCTCTCTCCCCTTGTTTCCCACACTCCATACTAAACTTTCAGTTTCTGTAACTAATCTTTCCTACCTTAGACATTTCACATAAGCTGTTTCCTGTCTGGTGGAATACTCTTCCTTTCCTCCTCGCTTTAGGCCTTAGCTCATAACTTCCAGAAATGGCGGAGTATCCCCTTCCTTTTATACTACCCCTACAGCACTCTGCGCTGTTCCTACGAAACACTTATTCACCACTTCATGAGTATGACTTGTTACCTAGCCGGTAAGCCAAACAAGGGCAGGGACCAAGTGTACCTTCTTCACACTGTTTCCTCTGCGCCTACCACACTGCTTGACACATAGCAAGCTCCTAAATACTTGTTAAGTTTACATCCTTAACACCTTTCATTGTATTACATACATTGCATAAATATTAAACAGTAAAAGTATTGCCATGCTTTTAAATGACCAGAGTACTTAAAGAGACTATTTTACAGCTGTTATCACTGATCAATGTGAGGAAAGAGAGGAGAGACTTCATAGATGTGGATAATATATAAAATCAGAAAGCATCATCTTGAGGTAATTACCTATGAAATTAATTCATAAACGCAAATCACATGCTAAACTTGAACCTTTAAAAGATGTAAAAATTTAGTAATGAATAATTCAGGATCAAGGGAAAAAATCCCTAGGGAGACATTAAATAAAAGGTATATAGCAAATAAATTGGTTAAGATAAGAATTAAAAGTGGACAATTTAATTTCTGCTCTTGGAAAAAGAGAATTCAATTTTTAGTAACATATGCCACCCTTCAGTCTGGAACACTCCAACCTGAAATACAAGTTTTTACAGCTAACATTTATTGAAGACTTACTATGTGCCATGTAAATAAAGCATTTTACATGCATTATCTCATTTTATTTTCACAATAACCCTATGTAATAGATATAATTATCTCTATTTACAGAGGGTGGAAACTCAAGGCCACCAGTAGAGCAGAGACAAACCAAATCCAAATTTGACCTAGTGCCTAATACTAACCACTCCCCTTAATCTCCCCGATTGTTGCCCAGAGTAAAACAAAGCAGAAAATTCCCATTTTCTAGCCTACTTCAGACATGATGTAGGGGAATCTAAGTGCACCTTCATTAATATTTTGTAATCTAAAAAGTTCAGTACACATCTGAGTTAATTATATGCTGCACAAATACAGACTTGAGGGATAGTTAAGAGGTAAATTCAGGTTTGTTGGCATTCTAAGAGATTAATGAAATAAAGTCCAATTAGGTAGGAAAAATATTACACAAAGGGCTAACTTCAGTTAAAATACAAAGCTTCTTGTGACACACTCATACTTTCTAGGAGGTCATGCATTTTTTGACATAACAGAAAATGGCAGAATAAAAGTAACTACTTTTTAAAACTTAATCATTTAAATTCTTATAAACTAATATATTAAAAGAGTATCTGGGGGTCAGATGTGGCTCAACTGGTTGGGCGTCCGTCTCCCATATGGAGGGACCTGGGTTCGATCCCCAGGACCTCCCGGTAAATAAATAAATAAATAAATAAATAAATAAATAAATAAGCCTTATTCTAAAAAAAAAAAAAAAAGAGAGAGAATCTGGTTTTATACAGAAAACTTAGTATAAAGCTATTCTTTTAGCTATGATCATTATACAGAAAACCAAAGGATAATGAAGTTATTTTGGTCCTAAAGAAACTTGGCTATGTTGAATTCTACTTAATAAAAAAATCAGGGTTCCAACAACACTCTTAGAAACAAACCATTTTCAGGAAAAGTTCGACTATTAGTTTAGAAATCATTTTCTAATATCATAGGCTGGAAGCACCTGGAAGGCAGGCTTGTTCATTCCTAGAACCTAAGCAATAGCATAGTGTATGGCACCAACAGGCTTTCCACAAATATCTGCTGAATGAATAATTTCATTGCTCTTTACATCCTTTATCACCCTCACATTGTATAGACAAGAGATAGACTACAAAAACTTATACGACTTGCCTTCAATCAGACAACTACTAAGTAACAGAATATGGATATGGAATCCAGGCCTCTATTCATATCCACTTCTTTAATTAGGCCAAACTACTCAACCAAAATCCATACAGTTTAAATAACCCCATTTTATTCTTTTCTTTACTTAGCAGCCACTAACTCATATACAAAATGTATTTCCAGTGAAAATAAATATGTTAAACATATAATTATAAAAGACAAAAAGCTAAAAACTCATCACTGTATATAATCAGAGAAAAAAAGTGACTGGATCTTGCTACTCTTAAATGTTTATATTTTAACCAAAAATATGTTATATCTCCTTGGTTCCTAATGATCTAGTTTAGTCAATCCTAACATGATCTATTTTATTCTTTTTAACTGTATAAAAAATGGTAGGCTATTACATTATCCAGAATTCACCAAAATGCCTTTTACATTACCTTTATATTGCTAGAAACAAAGTAGCATTAGGTGAAACAAAGTATGTTGTAGGGAAAAGACCCAGGTTTAAATAGCAAATTATAAAAAGTCTCCAAGAGGTCACAAAGTATATTATTTATAGAAGAGAAAAACTGAATATTAAAACTAGAGTCCTTTCCTCCAGGGGTAGTTTGTGTGCTCTGTGCTCCCAGGAAACTCAAAGACACTTGAACTAGTGACCTGGAAAGGGATAATTAGATGGGAACTTAGGAAGCACTGCTTATTTGATAAGAGAGGAGTGATTCCTGGCAGCAGAGTAAATAAAAAGCTCATGGCCCACCAGCTGGAAAGATGGTGTAACTGAAGCTCAGAGACATTTAGAACTTTGCCCAAGACTACATATTTTTAAAGTGTATCTTTGCCATGAAAAAGAGGATGTGATAAGTTGTCCAACTATGAGATTCAAGTTACCTGTGAATTATGCCAGCTTACAGTATACTTACTTACTGGAAGCTACATGACAGTGATATCACAACCGATTGAACGCAAGAAGCAAATATGAATCCAGCTGACTTTTCTGTTAAACCAGATATTAAAGATTTGCAAAAATGTAAAAAAACAAAAACTAACAAAAAAAAAACTAAACATATGCATCAAATAATAATAATAATCATCATCATAGACTGGCAAGAAAACACCAAAATGAATATGCTGAAAAGGTAGGTGGTAGACTTACTTTATTTTATTTTCCAAGTTTTCTGCAATGTTTATTACTGTTTTTCAGATGGAAAATATTTCAATATAAATAGTCAAAAAATTCTGTGATATCATTTTCAAGTAAATATGTTCTCAGGTCACATATTGAATTAATATGTGAATTTTTAAATTCCATTAAAAAATTATGATTCCACTGTATAAGTCTCACCATATATGATAATGCTGGGTATTAATATCATCATACACATACCTTAAATTAAGAAGAAAATTTTGAAATTTAAATTTTCAGAGATGTTGATTTCATGGAAATCTACAGCTTTAAAAGTAAAGCACTGGGAGCAGATATGGCTCAAGTGTTGAGCACCTACTTCCCACATGGAGGGCCGGGATTCAGTTCCCGGTGACTCCTAAAAACAAAAAAATAATAAACAAGCAAACAAATGAAAAAACCAACTTAGGGGAGCCAATGTGCCTCAGTGGTTGAGTACTGGCTTCCCACATACAAGGTCCCAAGTTCAATCCCTGGCCCTGGTACCCCAAAAAATAAACAAACAAATAAAATAAAAAGTAAAGCACTGCTCTTCATACTGACTAATCACCTGCCTATATTCAATTTATTTCAGAAAAAAGTACATAAAAGTAAATGGCCACCATGTGGGTTCTTTAGAGCAGGACAGTAAAACATTATTATTTGGGCAAAAACTAATCTACGTTTCAATTCTGTCATTAGTAACTATGACTTAATTTACTCAGAATTTATCTTAAAATGACAAGTGGCAACCAAGAATACAAACACAACTCAAGGTCACACAAATTCTGCAAACAGAATAAAAAGTAAAAATTGACTGGATGTGCACAATAAGACTTCACAGAGATTTCCAAATGTATCTGTGTTAACAGGTCCACAGATTTAAAAATCTCTATCGTTGTAAGAATTAAAAAACAATTAGCAGCACAATCTAAGTGGCAGAAAATGTAATTTAAAACCCTTGTCAAATGTCTGATAGATTTTCTGTTAATTTGTCAAAATTTCTTGACCTTTAGAAGGAAAGTTGGCCTAACTTAATGAAAGTAAAATCACAGGTTTATTATTTTATACTTAGTCACTGTATTCTTGAAGAATTATAATTTCAAAGTTTTCCTCCAAGCAATGAATTTACATAGAGGGTATTTCCACATGTAATTTTGTTTTAACCAAAAGGTATTTTTAAAACTTAGTTAACAAGAGAGGCGGCTGAGGCTCAATCAGTGGGGCTCCCGTTTACCATATGGGAGGCCCCGGGTTCGGTTCCTGGGGCCTCCTGGTGGGGGCCTCCTGGTGGGGGCGGGCCCGCCCGCGCGGCGTGGTTGGCTGACCCGGTGAGTGCGAGCAGCAGGGGGGGATAAATGAATAAATAAATAAAATCTTAAAAAAAAACAAAAAAACAAAAAAAAAAAAACTTAGTTAACAATGCAGACACATTTTTTAAAAATCTTTCTTACTATATATAAAACATAAAAAAGAATTATTTTTCCTAGAAAGCTTACAATGGAATTAGAGAGAAAGTCAAGATGATAACAATATACATATCAAAATTCAAAAGTGTACAGACAACAGGGGGACAGATGTGGCTCAAACGGTTGGGCGTCCATCTCCCACATGGAGGGACCCAGGTTCGATCCCCGGGACCTCCCGGTAAAAAAAAAAAAAAAAAAAAAGTGTACAGACAACATGCTGGAAGAACAAAACTAATCATTCAACAAATATTTATGAACCATCTAATACATCACAAATGCCACACTAAGTTCTAATACTATAACAGGAAACAAACAAAAAGAAAGACATCTCTGCCCTCCTGTAACTTAGATTAGCATGGACACTGAACAAGTAAATTTAAAAGCAATAAGTATTAAAAAAGGGAAGTCAGTAGATAGTGCAACTGATTCTGTCCAGAAGAATCAGAGAAGACTCCAAGGAGTTGTTGGTATTTGAATTGGGTCCTAAAGACTGAAAAGCATTTTAATAAGCAAATGAGGCATTCAACAGGGTAAAAGACAAAGCAGGATGAGGAGTGAGGAGGAGCTACTGGATCTAGCTCATACCTCAATAAGAAAGTAGTTACGTGGAATGGAGGGAGCAGAAATCAAACTAAATGGGATGAAATGGTATATAAGGAAGTAGAAGCAACAGTCTACTCTCAAAAATTAGAGAGGTTTGTTGCTTGCATGGATTAAAATTTAAAAGGGAGAGTGAAAGCTTTATAAAGAATAAACAAGAACTCTATCCCTTCATAGAGCAAACCTTTACTTGAACAATGTGGGATACAGATTATCAATTTACTTAACCAAGCAGAGCTTTTCAAATGGCAAAAACTACCCATTTAAAAGCACACAACGGTTCATGGAGCTATTTCCAGTCCGGCCTAATATTAAAAATACTCATTACTTCACAAATAAGAAAATTGAATCAGTATTAGATTTTTAGTCCCACAATGAAAAGAGTATTTCTACCATTAAAATATTTCACTAATTTAAGATTTAACATTGAAACTAAAATAGTAAGATAAAGCACATAGTCAACCTATAGATAATGACCAGGACAACTTAGAAAAGGTCTAACCGTAAGGAACATAACATCCCTGCTCACTGGAAACTATTCTTTACTTAGTAGCAGTAGAATAGGGGTTTTTAACTTTTTTTTGTTCCACAGACCCCTTTGCCAGTCAGGTGAAACCCATAGACCCCTTACCAAGTCCACACTATACCGTGTATTATTTAATAAAAGTATCACACCTGCACCAACACATTCCCCACAATGTTTTTTTTGAATTTCAGTTCAAGCTCACAGATGCCTTGTTAAGAACTCCCTGCTCTACATGTGCAAAACATGTTCTATCATCCTAAAGATTACCACAAACTGTTAAGCAACTTTTGTGAAGCCTGACTTCGCTTCTTGATGAACTGGCTCTGGTAAAAACAGAGAAACTTGTGCAGTCCAATTACTCTCCTGCCAATTTCAGTTGAGTACCCACTACATGCAAGGCACAGTGCTATGGTATACAAAGAAATTCTATCTGCCTTTAGGACTTAAAACTAGCTGAACAGAGAAGATATTCCCACCCACCCCCAATCATTATTTAATGCCAAGAGAGATTTTTTTTTTCCAAGTAAGAAATGTCCTTCATATGAGCTGGTAGTTTTCCCATTAAAAAAAAAAAAAAAGTGTTACTTAGAAACTAAAGTCAATATGCAAGTAAATTACAGCAGTTTGTATTAAGAGATACCTTACTTAAATGACTTAACTGACAAATCCTCCGAATACTCGTTATTTACTGAAAATGCCTAATCAGATTTCACCTTCACATTAGAAACAAAACAAATTTTAGCTCTCATCATCTTAAATTTGTTCTACGTCAAAATCTATGGCTTCTAAATGGAATATAATTTCCCCACAAACTGCATTTGTGTAGTAACAGTGTGCAAAGAAGTCTGCGGTAAAATCATTATATAATTTATTTATAAAAATACCCAGTAGAATACTGCCCAGGGCAGCAAGCCTTAAACATTTGGAAAAACTTACCTCATCACAGTCTCCTTCAACCATGGCATATATAGCTTTCTTAACCAAGTTAGTACCTAAAATACAGATCTGAGTATTAATGAAGGAAAAATGTAATTACTTTATTAAAGATACCTAAATTATGACATTCATAATAAGCATAGAAATGTCAAATTCTGGAGTCTATCTTGTACACAGATACATAGATTATCTTAAATAAAGTGAGAAAAAAATTAAGATGTAAGCCGAGAGGTCAATAGGCCCTACACATAGCATTTTAAGTTTCTTCATGAAAAGCCTGTCTCTTTATATATTCATTTATCTCAGATGTAATCATTTACTCTAGGAGGGGTTTGAGCTATTCTGATAGAAGATATAAGGAAAAGGATTAAGAAAAAGACAAGATAATGGGCAGACAAATCTAGGAACTCTTTGTGCTAGCCAGAACTGACTGTCTCACCTCAGCTGATCCTGCCAAAGATCCTTGAAACCCCTGGACAAAAGACACAGGCACAAGACAGTCTCACTAGAACCGCTGTGCCTCAAAGTGAGCCCGAGACACTGGGTCACTTCCTACAAATCCTTGTAGTGGGCCTAGACACACTAAAGTCTGGCAATCCCAAATGATGTCAGTAGTGTGTCTCTAAATTGTCTAGCAACATCTATCCTAGTTTAGGGTCAGGTATATTTTGGTATACTAAAGGGAGAAAAACTGTCAAATCTTATTTGAAAAGAAAGGAGGAATCTAGGTGAAATCTACTAATTTTCAAACCACACACACATACGCAAATACTTTATAAGCCTAACAAGATGTGTGTCAGGGCCAAGATGCAGCCCTCAAGCCACGAGTCCTGCCCTCTGAACTAGTGAAACAATTGCCTATCATTTGCCATTAGTTCTTTTTTTTTTACCGGGAGGTCCCGGGGATCGAACCCGGGTCCCTCCATATGGGAGCGGACGCCCAACCAGTTGAGCCACATCCGACCCCCTTGCCATTAGTTCTTATCAACTCTTTTTAATATTCCAAGACCCAAATTTAGTCCATATAACAAGCCTAGTTCATTTAAAAAAAATCTTAGTTGTAAACTGCAACACTAAAAAATGTTAGTTAAATCTAATGTATTAATAAATAAAACTATTCATAATGATTTCTCATGGCATATAAGACTGTGTGAAACAGTCTTAATTTGGACAATAACACTCACATAGTTTAAAAAATAACCACAAGCGACAGAACTGCTAATAATTAAGTATCGCTATAGGCATCAAATATTCTTTCATGAATACTTACCACAGTAATTAAGTTTTAATACATCCTAGAATTTGACATGCTCAGAGAAGTGCTTGTCTACATGATCCTCCATCTTGAACAAAAAGCCAGTAGATCCTAGACACTAGGACAGTGGTTCCTAACTAGGTACATATCGCAGTCATCTAGAAAAACTTCAGCCCTACCTCTGACAGGACAAACAAGATTCTCAGGGGAAGGGACCTAAACATTTGCTTTAAAACCACCCAGATGATACTAATGGCCTTTATGAACCAGGAATAGACTAATCCAACATGCCAGGAAAGGCGGGCCCAAAAATAGATGAGTGAAACAATCAATTCTCCTTTCTCCTGATCCTCCTTGAGTTGTTAATATAATGCTTGAAGACCAGTACTGAACAATGATAAGACTTTCTATCATTTTGCCTTGATTGAAGTCTACTTAACCCAAGTAGCTGCTTGAAAGCTGGGATCAAGTGCCCAAATACAGACATACTTCATTTTATTGTACTTTGCCTTGTTGTACTTTGCAGGTACTGCGTTTTTTACAAATTGAAGGTTTGTGGCAACCTTGTATCTAGCAAGTCTATCGGTGCCATTTTCCCAACAGCACATGTTCACTTCATGTCTGTTATATTTTAATTAAGGTATGTACATTATTTTTATTTTTATATTTTTTAAAACATAATGCTATTGTACACTTAATATGACTATAATATAGCATAAACAAAACTTAAATGCACCAGGAAACCAAAAAATTCATGTGACTTGCTTTATTGTGGTGGTCTGGAACCAAACTCACAATATCTCCAAGTATCTCCATTACTTCTTGCAGTACTTAGTATAATGCAAAGCATTCTAAGTGTGATCAAGAAAATGTCTGTAGGTGACAACAATCACCTGATACTTGTTAAAAAGATATCTTCTCAAACAATTAAAACATTAAAGACAATGAAAACAATTCATTTTAAGAACATTTTGGAAATAATTTGAAATTTAAAAAAATCTATTAATTTTCTTCCCTTAGCTTCATGTTCATTTCTACTTATTTACATTGAAGTCTTTTGTTTCAAAAACCAAAAATGAAAATAATCTATGTATTGTTTTAATGACAATCTTTTTCTTACCAATGCCATTTCTCCTGTATTTGGAATCCACAGCTAACATGGCTATATAACCTCTGCGGAACATCTTTTTGTGCATATCCAACTTGCAAACGATGGCACCTACACACTCTTCCCCTACCATGGCCTTAAAAATAAACAAACAGTTATGAAGAATACATTGCCATCAGGTACTGCACAATTACCCAGTGAGAACAGAAACCAACCATTGGTTAACATTTTTGACAGAAGAAGAGGTAATGGGAACTCCAATAAGAGCACAATTTTAGTAAATTTCAGAAATCATAATTCCAGAAATCCTTCAAGTTCTCGTATTTAAATCTTTCAATATTCTTTATGACATAGTTTTCTTATACTTATTAAATCCTAGGGGGAAAAGCAATAATTTCACAAGGTAAACAAAAGTACTTCATAGGGTTATGCATGAGGTGTTTGTTGGTTTAGAATTACAATTACCTGCAATAAAGATCTATGTGTTTAAATTCTGGGAAGTGAGGATATATGAAAAAAAAATTAAGAAAAATCTTATTAGGATATGACCAAAAAAATGGCAAATCATACTTAATAGCAGAAAAGTTTTTAGCTTAAATTTAATTATAATGAAGCTTTAATGAAAACCAGATAAAAAGGATGATATACCTGAATGGTAGAATAAGATTTTATCAGGAAAAAAAATGTAACATTTTCAGAAAAAGGATTGTTTATAAGTTATTGCTTAGTCTCCAAGGGGGTTGGTTAGTGAAGTATTACAAAGACTGCATGATGGACTCATTTTTAAGAGATTCCTGACAATGTGGGTCACTGTCATAAAGTTTTAAAGTATTTATAGCACAAAATCTGATAATGGTAGTGACTTTATGGAGTTTTCTACTTTAGTAAAAATATACAGCTTTCCAGAATGTTAAAGCCTACATGTTAAATAAATACTAATCATCCCCTTTCTTTCATACATATTTCCATTGTCACTAGTGAAAATGTGTTTTTCCATCACTGATAAAAAGTTCTAATACTGTATTCTGTTAAATTTAAGTTGGGAAATATCTCCAACTGTTTAGCAATGTGCCATCATGAAATACTTTTTTGCTGTAAAGAGCCCTCATTAAAAAAATATAAAAACTTCAAATTATCTATTAACACAATTAACTTTCCAGAAGAAACTCTTTTAACATCAAAAAAAAAAAAAAAAAAAAAAAAAAAAGCCCAATTTCTACTTAATACATAATTTAACCTGAATTTGTTACCTTTTTTTTAGTCTGTAGTTCTGTAATTTGATTTGACATCCCCCGCTTTTCTTTTTAACTGAGGAGAAATCTTTTAGGCAAAATAATCCTGATCAATTTCATGCAAACCTAAACTAGGTCAGAAAAATCCTTCTGAGGGCAATCAACAACCCACACTAACTCAGTTTTATTATACTGACATTTCAAAATTATTTTGGTTCAATAAACCTCCGAACTTTTTTTTTTCCAATTCTTTAGAAAACTGAGATTTCTTTCTTTGTTGAGAGGTGAAATGTACGCAAAACTTTCCTGTCTGAAAAACTGTGATGGCATTTTGTTTTGAAAATAACTTACTTCAAATATATATAATATCATCTCAGACCTAATGGTAAATTTAAAAGAGCCACAGAATTTTTTTGGCCTGGCATCCTAAGCTTGGCTTATGTGAAATGGAAATCAATATAAGTCTGATACAAAACTTTAGGACAGCTACACCTTACCACTAATAAAGCTATCCAAAGAAGAGAAAAAATTAAAACCACTAAACACAATATAATTGGACAGTACTTTCAAATCTTCGTCCTTTGACTAAGGAAATAATAAGCAAACAAAATATTATATTAGTTCACTCCTGCACTATGTTGATTTCTTCCTAATTATGAATCTCCAGGAACAAAAATCAAGTTGTACACATCATTTAGAAATAAAAGCCCAGTATATGATACACTGTTATGATAAGATGGTATTTTTTTTTAATCATACCAATCCTGTACTTTTCCCCCGATAAACCACTAATATACACTTACAAGAAACTCTAAATTGCCTGTCAATTTTCTCAAATAAGTTTCTGCACATACATTTGGAACTCATGCTATTAAATGTGTTCTCTTTTTGAAAGATGACGACTGAAAAATCCGTAGCAAAATTAAGTCTTAACTCTACAAGGCTAAGGGCTTATCAGTTTATGAAACCATGAAAAATATGAATTGTGTAAAGCAGGGATTCCCAAATTCCAGAACACTACAAATAGAAAACAGGAGGAAGCCGGAAATTTAAATTTAGAACAAATAAAAGGAAGTACTATATTACATAGCTGGAAATAAGTTTAAGAACATCAAAAAGACACCAACAACTGAAAGTACCATGAATTAAAAAACGGCAGAAATAAATTAGTTAATTACAGAGGGACTTACAGGGTCCCCCATTTGTATAGTTCTCTACTTTCACATGTTATAATTAGAAAGAACCATAAAAACTGTCATTTTGTTAAAAATGGTCAAGTATTGGCAAATTTTATAAGGTTCAACCTCATATATTCCATTTTTCCATTACAGGTTACCCATGGAAAACTTTGGAAGTTTCCAATCTCTTCCCTTGGTGCAGCATAACTTGGTGACACAATGGTTTTGGCTGAATGGACCAAGGGTAAGCCATTTTTTAGGCTCATACTTACCATAATGAGAGGCAAAGAGACCTGGGTTCTAGCTCTACCTCTCTGCCACTAAATTTCTCTAGAGATTTAAATATTTTAAGTCACTCTGACCTTTTTTTCATCCAAAAAAAAAAAAAAAAAGAACTTGAACTAGGTTCTCTCTAGGATCC
Organism: Tolypeutes matacus; assembly: GCA_026826555.1. Lineage (NCBI taxonomy): Eukaryota > Metazoa > Chordata > Mammalia > Cingulata > Chlamyphoridae > Tolypeutes > Tolypeutes matacus. Next base: position 13,760,332 of record JAKSZT010054193.1, read on the forward strand.
AATTCAGTTTTAAAAAGATATGATGTAAAATAAAAATACAAACATTTCTTTTTTAAAAACTAGTTCCAATGGGAAATTCAAATTTAAAAGAATGCCAATATAAAGTCTCCAGTTCTAAGTGGCCTCTGGTTGTTTTTTTTTGCTATCGTTTTATTGCTCAGTACCTCCAGATTCATACTTGAACTAATAAATCTTATAGGTTGACCACTTGTGAATAACTCAATTTAATGTATACATCAAACAACATTTTACTATTAAGGGCTAATGTACAAAGTAGCTGGCAAATTGTGAGGGGTGTATGTAAAATCAAGTCTGAAGTTTACTATCAGAGTCTAAAACTGGCAAGCAAGTTGAGAGAGGCCTAGGTAATAACAGGACTCAAAAGTTTGCTAATTATCATATACACACAAATATTTTCTAAAACCAACAGAAATACATATACTATTTCAATTTAAAATGTGACTCAGTTGTATGCTTGTGTAATTTTTGTGTAATTAAATCAATCTACAATTTTAGGAATTACAATGGCATCTCATAAGACAGTTATAATGCTATAAAATCATTTTCCCATATTCATGGACATAGAATTTCTATTTTGATATATGCTTAGAATCCTCGTAAGAACAGTTTTGCAGAACATGAAATAGTTCTTTTAGTTTAAACAAACATACTACAGTTTAACAAAGTGAATACAAAACCCACACACAGAACCACCATTAGCTACAATACTCGGGTTATACTTTCAGATTACCACCAAGCCATAGAATCAAGAAGATGATATTTTAAAGTAAATGAAATTTTAAAACATCTTGCAGGGAAGTATTAAATGCAAGTCAATGCTAAAACAATAAATAATGGCAGTGGCTTTTCCTTTCACATATAATACTCCTTAAAAGCACGTCACCTTTTTAAGTAAAATTTAATGGAACCAATATGCTTGTAATACAAAGCATATACTTGCAATTAATACTTAAGTGAAAGGTTAAGGTCAGACTGAAATTGGCCAATATAATTGGTAAGAAATTAATGGTACTGTCATTTCTTTCATACTAAATTTTTAAAATATTACTTAAGCTAAAAAAAATTTATTCAATTTGTTTGGTAGCCAAAGTCTTTTTTTCTTTCATGTAAGTAAAAAATGTTTGTCAATTATACACCACACAAGCCAGTGTTACTAGTGTTTAGGTGTATCTATCACCAGTTGCTTTAAAAAAATTAGATTAGTAACAATTTCACATTTAGTTTCCTACTTTCAATGAAAGGGTATGTTGTTCAAGTTTCAGGATTCTTTCAGGCACCAAAAGCGTTAGTTGTGCCTTTTGCAATGGAGCACTAGAAAACAGGCTGGCTACAACTGTTAATTGTCCTGTTGATGGAAAAGGAAACAATTTTCATAATTACTGAATATGCTTGTAAGATTTAAGTCTCCATTGTAACCACAGCAAGTTAGCTGACAATCATGTTCACCAAGACATGTTTGTGTATACACTCTTCCCTGATTATGGCTGTAATTGAGAGATTACTAAGATCTGTATCCGAACAGAACCATGTTCAAATTAAATGACTGCAATGTGCTTTCAGTGTAATTAAAGACGGTTAAACATAATTATATGCTAATGTAAACAGGACACAAGACCCCCAGTGAAACATGCATCATACAGGCTTGTTGCATTTACATCAGTATCAAGTTAACCCAGATCATGACGTCTTACCTTCAAAACAGTTTCATTAAATAACTAGGAGAGTGCACAGGTACTTTTACATCATGTACTATGAAATGCAGGCGCATACATCCGCTGCCACTCTCAGCCCTCACACTCCCTGCCCCTGCACGGCCCGGATCTCTGCTGTGTTCACCCTCTTTCCATGCCATCCACTTACCAAGAAGCACAGCTGTGGCCAGTTGTGGATAAAATATCTATAGGTATAAATGGAGTAGGGTTCCGACAGATCTTTGGTGATCAGTCTCATGATATCGGGCATTTGTAGCTCGGATTCATATCGGACATATCGTATCGTCCGATCCTCGCCGGGCTCAACCTCCCTGCCCGAGGGGCTTCTTAAACTGCAGTCGGCGGTCAGGGACGCAGACAGCAGCCGCACCTGCTCGTCTTCCTCTTCCTCCTGCTCGATGCCCTCAGCCAGTCCGTTGCGGGCCGCCGCGGGACCGCTCGCCGCCGCTGCCTCTGCCGGGCTGGGGAGCGCAGTTCTTGCATTATTGGGGAGGGAGTGAGGAAGGCTCTCGCCTGACTGTAGCCCGGCTCCTTTTGTTGCAGTTGCTCTGGGGCCACCATCGGGGGTGGCCGGGGTCGAGGCCGCCTCGGCTGCGCTCAGGACCTTGCTCTTGAGGGAGGCGGTCGCCCGAAGGTGCCGCAATTCCGGGCTGATCAATCCGTTGAGCTGCTGCTGCTCCAGCGACAGCTGAGGACAGCGGAGACACGGACGCCCCTTGGCCGCCGCCACCTCGCTGCCCGCCGGGTTCCTGACGCCGCCGCCGCCTTCGTGCTCCTCGTCGTCCTCCTCGTCCTCGCTGCAGCAGGCGGGGGCGGCCCCCGCCGGGAAGGCACAGCGGGGCTCGGCCGTCGCCGGGGCCGGAGGTACTGGAGGTGGGAGGAGGCTGCTAGGCCCAAGCGGTACCTCCGCCATCCTAGAGGCGACACAGACCGAGAGGGGAGGCCATGAGACCTGGCTAGAGAGCACGGAGCCAAGGGGGCGGCGGGGGTGGGGAAACAAAGGCAGAAACCGTCCCTCACGTAGCTAACATTCCCCCCCACCCCGAAGCCCCGACCCCCCCTCCCAGCATTTCAGCGCCGCCCAGCTGCTCAGCCGGCCACCGTCCCCCTCCGCCCGGGCCCATCCGTCAGCCCTGCCACCCGCCGCCCCTCCCCGTCCCCTCCGCGCGACTCACCCCGCACCAGTCCCCGCCACCGCCACTCCTCTTCCTCCTCCGCCGCCGACTTCGCCGCCGCGGCCGCTTCCACCGCCGCCAAGGCTCACACTCAGTCGCCGCCGCCGTAAAGCGCCTTGGCTGTTACCCCGGGTAAAGTTTCCTGGGCCTGGCTTTACGACACTTCCCTGCCTGCCGGCTGCCGGGCCAAGGGAAAGGGGCGTGGAGGGAGATGACCTGTGGAAAGGCGGGGACTAAGGTGTCTCCTACCAGCTTCAGGGGAGGCCGCATGCTAATGAAGGGTGCTTTGGGGCGGGAAGGTTGCTGAGGGCTTTGGAGTCACCCGCTCCCAACCCCCTGTCCTCGGCTTTGGGACTCCACCGCCCGCGGAGCTCGCCACGCGGGGCTGGGCGGGCGCTCCCTGTACCTAGCCAGCTGCCTGGAATCCCGTCCGCTCGGGCAGGTTGACCCCGCCATTTGCAAGTCTCCTAAAAAGCCTTGCCTCCTCTGCACAAAGTTTAACGTTTGCCCCGACCGGGAGTCGGGGGATGCGGGGGGCGCGGGGGCGGGGGCCGGGGGTGGGGAGGGCGGGCTTAGGTTACCTGGGTCCCTTTAAAAAGGGTGCAGGTCCAGGAGGAAGATCACGAAGGAGAAGAGGTTAAAAGGTTAAAACCTTTGAGCTGCGAAAATATGGGAATGGCTGTTGAAACCTGATCGTTTGCCATGTGACTTAAATTTAACCCAGTCTTTGCCCCCATTGAGGCAGTAGAAGGTAAGCAGGCAGTCTTCTCCTCCTCCTCCTCCCCATCCCACCCCACTTGGAGGTAAAGATGACTAACAGGTACTGGGCAGCTTCAAGCATACCTTGGGAAGGGTTGGAGCGAGATGGTGGAAGAGGGTAACAGCTAAGAAGCATATTTCTAAACTTGTGATGGGAATTGTGACAGGTTGAGAAGCACGGGTAAAGCGGTGACCTGATCCTCCTTCCCAATGGTTTGCCTAGTGGGTACAGAAGAAATAGAACTACAGCACACATTTGAGCGTGTGTCTCTGTTCTTTCTTTTCTAGTTTATAACTGATGATGTTCAGCAGGTCTAAACTGAGAGGCGACAGTTAGTGTATCTCACTTGTACACTGAACAAGTAAAGGGTTTTGTTTTGTTTTGTTTAAAGAACTAATTTGTCGAGCTGGTCAAGTGTGCAGCAGGTAGATGCTTTCAGGGATATAATTCTATAACTGATGGTGTTTGCAACGTTTTACCGTAATCTAAACTCTGTGAAAAGTGTTATACAGTGTAGCATAACTGTTAGATACAATTGTTAGGGTCCTTGTCACTAAACCATGTTAAAAGAAGATTAATCACCTTCCATCTAGAAACTCTATAGTGATAAATAATAATTTAAAAAAAAACGTTTATTACAGTGTCAAGCACTGTTCTAAGTGTCTTATATGTATTTATGTACTCATTGATTTTTATCCTGTAGAAATTCTGACATTTGTTCCCATTTAGGCCTATAGAAGCTTGTTTATTTCAACCTTATCTGTAATAGGAAAAAATAATCCCTAACCATCTAAAATGTCTATCAATCAATACAGGAATGGTTATAAATTTCTGGTATATAAATACTATAGAGTACTACTATGTTAATTATGTTATGATTAGATAGATAGGGGAACACAAAGAGAGTAAGACTCAGTCCCTGATGATACATATTGAAATAGATACATATTATTACTCTCTCAATTACTATGACTACATTGCATATTACCCCAAAATTTAGTGGTATAAAAACAACTATTTCTTATGCTCACAGATTCTGTGGGTGTCAGAAATTCAGATATGACACAGCAGGGATGGTTTTTCTCTGCCCCATTATGTGCAGGGCCTCAACTGGAAGACTCAAAGGCTGAGGACTGAAATCAGCTGAAAATTTCTCACTCTCATGTTGGATGGTTGATGCTAGCTAGCTGTGGGCTAGAGGCCTCAGTTCTATTCCATGTAGACCACACCATGTTGTCTCTTTGTGTGAACTGGTTTGGGCTTCCTCATAGCATGGTGGCTGGGTTCCAAGGATGAGTGTCCAAACTGAGAGGCAGAAGCATATCACTTTTTATGACCTAGCCATAGATGCCATGCAGTGTCACTTCTGCATTCTCTTTATCCAGGCAGTCACAAAGTCTAATCCATTTTCAAGGGGAGGGGAAACAGATCTCACATTTGGTGGGGACAAAGCTCTCAAAGAATATGCTGGACCAGAAATATTGCTGAGGCCATATTTGGAAAATACAACTTGCTTCAGGTACTTATATTGAAAGACCTGAACATTGTTTTGGGGGGCGGGGGGAGAAGAAAGGGATTAAGTAAGATGTATAGATATATAATAAGTATAGCACTGGTCCCATTTATGTTTTTAAAAAGTACAAAACTGCTCATTCACTTTGGAATATAACCCCCTCCTAGATAAGATATGAGAGAGTGGCATGAGTCTTGATGTCTTTCATTCTTTCCACATTGTAACTTAGCATTGAGCTTTTTCACACTAAGGGGCTGATTTGATGTTGTCTCAAAGTTGTTTTCAAAAAGTCAAGGGTTATAAAAGCTCTCCTGAGGTCAGGGACTGAGTCTTACTCTCTTTGTGTTCCCCTATCTATCTAATGCACAAAATGAGATTAATTAATTAAAAAAAATTTTTTAACTGAATGATGCCATTCTCATTTAGCAGTCTGGGATCTTTATAATTATGAAGTAAATTCAGGCTTCCTTGCTGTATTAGTCAGCCAAAGGGGTGCTGATGCAAAATACCAGAAATCAGTCAGTTTTATAAAGGGTATTTATTTGGGGTTGAAGCTTACAGTTACCAGGCCATAAAGCATAAGTTACTTCCCTCACCAGTCTATTGCCACATATTGGAGCAAGATGGCTGCCAACGTTCAGCCTTCCTCTTAAGGCTCCATAGTCAGGCTTTCTAGGCTTTGTCTCTCTTCCTGGGGTTCTGTTTTTCTCTGGGCTCAGTTGTAGACTATCAGGCAAATGGCTTGTCTCTTTTCCTGGGGCCTTCTCTCCTTCCTCATGACCAAGCTCCTCTGTGTGCTTACTTCCCCTGGCTCCAGCATTAAAAACTCTGCATCAGAACTCCAACATCAAAACTCCAACTCCTCAGTTCTGCCGTGTAGTTTTATCTCTGAGTCCCTCCCCACCAAGGGGTGGGGACTCAACATCCTACTGACATGGCCCAAAGCCCTAATCATAACTTAATCACACGCAGAGGAACAGACCAGTTTACAAGCATAATCCAATATCTATTTTTGGAATTCATAAATAATGCCAAACTGGTACACTTGCTAATTAATAAACTAATAAGATTTCTGATCTCTGAGATCCTATTACTTCTCTTTATCACCAGTATCTCAATGATTCCCTCCAAAGTCAGTTGACTTCTCTAAAAAGTCTGTCCTTAAGAAATATTTTCTTTTCTATTCACGTTTACTTGATGTGATGGTTGCATTATTTTAGGCATAGAAATATAATTAGCTCAGTCTAATACTTTAGGCATATTTGCCTATTATGAGATACCTGGTGGATTTATAAGAATGATGTCTGATATTTATTTTCTTAGAAAAGACAACTATCACCATGAGCAACAACCTCATAGGAAAGAATGGTCTAAGAGGAGGGGAAGTGTAACCAGTGATACCCTTCTGTCTGAATAAGTGGCATTTTCATTGCTTTGTATTACCCATGATACAACTATCACTTTTTTTTGCTATTGTCTTTGTTCTTTTCTGAGCAAAAGGACACACCTTGTTTTTTTTTGAAAGAAAAACTCCTCATTATGTCAATTAAAATAATCAACAGCAATTTCAAAATAACATCCTAAACCAACTTCCTTGAAGTCGTCTTGGAAGGAGAAAATTTTCTTTCTAATTCTTTCAAACAGCTAGCCATTTTCTTCTTATTGGCTGGGTTTGGAGGGAGGATCTAGCTGTGTACCTACCCAAAAGGTAACTGGGTATGAAGACATTAATAATGGAAAGATGGTTTAAGTTGCCTTAATGCAGCAGGATGACGTTGTTATGTGCCATAAGCACACATACTGAATAATTTAAATATTTGTGCAGTTTTACTTTACATGTCATGTTGCTCTTAATCCTACTAATCCTATCTATTATACATAAAGCCCTGGATATGAGTGTTCTTAACTTTGTTTCCTCCAAGATGAAAGAAAGGAAAAGGAATACATCAAATTTGAGAGCTACAGAATTTAATCAAAGGATGAGTAGTAGTGTATTGTTTTACCACCTGTAATCTTTGAATACTGTGTAATTCCCAGGTGAAGTGCCTTAATTAACATTTTGGCTCTTCCCTTTGAATTTGTGGAAGTGGGTGAGCATCTGTTCTTTAATATCTTTCCCTATGAGAACAAGTGTTTGGAAGCCCTAGTTGTAGGCACGGATTTTGTTTGTAGAACTGAGCAGGAATGTCAGAGGAGGAGGCAGGGGAGAGTGATAAGAGAGAAGCCAAGGGAAGAGAGCATCTGCAAGGATATGGCAGGATCAATGCCACAGATGAATAAAGTGACATGATAACTGAAAAGGGCTATGGTTAAATTGTCTCATTTCCACTATTTTCAACAGCATATTCACCTTTTTACCCTTTGGAAGACATGGACAAGCTGATTCTTATATCTACACCTGGGCTAATGAGAGGCACTAGAGAGAATCACACACTCCTACATATTAAAGCCACTGAAAATTCTTGGCCTCCAATTTAGTTATGCTCACAACTGTATGTACTCTAGAATTCTTTTACCTGTCCCTCAGTCAGCTTCATCCAATAAGGAACTACCCTCAACTACTACTTGTTTCATGCTGTCCTTTTCAGCAGGTGACCCTGCCTCCATTTCACTAAGAAAAATGAGCTATTCCTAGATGCATTCCCTCAACTTCTACCCCCATGCTTATAAATTCGTCTGTATGTGAACATACCCTTACCTCCTTTCTCCCAGTCTTAGAGGGTGGGAGATGGCACTATTCTTCAGAATCAATGCCTCCCTCCATCTGTGAGCTTGATCCCATCTCCTTCAGTCTCTGTCATTGTTTCACTTTCCTGAATTTTCCATGTTATTTCTGCTAGCTACTGCCTCAAAGTTTTATATAATGCTCCTTCTTGGACTTCTTCTTTTACCATCCTGTCTCCCTCTCCTTTCATCACAAACTGATGATCTGCAATAGGTACCCCTATTGTACCTAATAGGTACAAGTTTAGGTACTCATAATATGGCTACCACAAGTGTTTGGGGCTATGTGCTTCTTCATTCATGCCCAGTGAAAGAAAGGGAGAGGCTTTCAGTGACTCTCAGGAAGAATTACTTTCCCAGAAACCTCCAGCAATCATCTCTTGATAACTTCTTGACCACAATTGGCCACATGCTATTTGAGAATCAGTCACTGAAAAGGAGGTTACCCTTATATCAGGTAGTGCCACCTAGAGCTAAGGATCCTGTAAGCTTTCTTTGAGGCCTATAGGTGTGCAAAGAAGAGGTGTATACTAAAAAAAAAAAAAAAATGGGTTTCTGTTAGAAAAAAGAATGGGGCATGGCTGCTAGGAAGGCAACCATCTATATTCACTCCATAAACAAGGACTTCTTGGTAACTGTGGCAGTTTGATATTATTTTATGAATCCCAAAAAGGGAAAAATGCTATTTATAAACTATTCCTCTGGGTGTGGTACCCTTGATTGCATTAAATTCAGTTGAGTGGCCTTTTATTAGACTACTTGATAATATTGCTTTAGGGCTTTTAATTGGAGTATTTGACTCAGGTTAAGTCTCTGTCCCCTTGCTGGGTCTGATATAAACACAGAGACTCAGACACAGGATGAGAGGGCTCTGCCATTTTCGATCCTGCCATGTGACAGAAAGAGGCTCAAGGGAAAGATAAGCTATTTGCCTGATAGCATACAGCTGAACTTAGAAAGAGAGCAGACCAGCCAAGACTGACAGAGGAGGCCCAGAAAGAAATAAGCCCTATGCCAGCAAAGAGAGGACTACAGGATTACTTAAGCATGAAGCCCCAAGAGGCTGGGCCCGTGGAGCAGCTTTATTGGAAAGGGTGAAACTCAAGGTAAAGGCTGAAACCTGAGCAGAGATCGGTGGCCATCTTTTTCCCCACATGGCAACACACCAGGATCAACAGTAGCTGACTTTTGTGGGAAGGCATTTCTGATGGTGCCTCAGTTTGGATTTTTCATGGCATTGGAATATAAGCTTTTACCCAAATAAATCCCCTTTATAAAAGCCAACAGATTTCTGGTACTTTGGCAAACTAAAGCACTAACCTTACCTTGAGGCACCAATTATTTATTGACATTCACAACTTCAACTCAAAGCATTCAATTAAAGATTATTATAAATATAAACAAATGAACTATGAACTGAGTACTTGCAATGTTCAAAATGTGAGGTGGTTTCTGGCCTCTGAGCCTGTGTTCATATTGTTACTGGTCCCTGGAATCACCTTTCCACACCCAACTCCTCTCTCTCTCCCTCTCCCTTCCTCCCCCTTTCACTCACACACACACACACACACACACACATCACTTGCAGAACTGACTTCTCCCTGTTCTGTATGCCCTGGTCTACTGTGACAAGCAAAGCACTTTGCTTGTCTGTGTCCTCTTCTAGAATAGAAGTCTTTTAAGAGTAGGAACTATGTTTCATCCCTCTTTTTAGCCCTGGTATATGTAGAATACATTTTTTGAATGTATGAATAAAAGATTGACCTGTTCCACACTTCAAAATGTAGAGCTCCTCTCTTGGTGTGCCTTTAGGCAAGCTTATATATATTGGACTTAGCTCACAAATGTGATATACTTGGGTATTAAAATTATTTTGATTAAAACACAAATGCATTTTTATTATTAAAATGGGCACTTTTAGGCAATATCTTTAATGACAACACAACAGTCTACATATACTGTGGTTGACTGAATTGTTTTATCATTACTTAGGTCCCCACAGCCTGCACAATATATTTTGATTTGTTACTCATCTTAATATGTGTACCAAAATGTAAAACCTAAAATTCAACCATGGAAAGGAAATAAGAAGAATCTGGTAGGTAAGGTATTTGTAATATCATAGTCATACACATACTGGAAGTCTCTAAATAATCTATAAACACCCAGCTGCTTCTCCGAGTTCCCAGAGGAGAAACCTTTGAAGTTCAGGGAGTGGCTAATGGTTCCTTTGATCTTAGTCTTTTGCACTTCTGGGAGCTTTGGAGGAGGGCAATTTTGCTTATCACTGGACCTATTGTTAAGCAAAAGAAAGGGCAACTTCCTAGATCTATTTAGATAGGTGGTGCAAGTGAAGGACTTTCCCAGACTAGCTGTCTGAACTGCCGCTCAGAGCCTACTTGGTAATTCTGTGGCGCAGTGCAGGTAAGCAAGCCTCTCTCTTAAATCCATTTCAAGCATCTCTACAGTTGATTAATTGCCTGTAGCCTACCCATTAGTTTTTTTTTAGGTTCCAGGGCTGGGGATTGAACCCTGGACCTCATTTGTCTGAAGCTGGTGCTCAATCCCTGAGCCACACCAGCTCCCCTGAGTTGGATTTTTCATTTGTTTGCTTGTTGTTTGTTATTTTTATTTATAAGAGGCACTGGGAACTGAACCCGGGACCTCCCATGAAGGAAGCAGGCACTCAACTGCTTGAACCACATCTGCTCCCCTATCCTTTAGTCTTAAAAAAGTTTTTGAAATAACTGCCTACTTATAAAGGAATTCATCAAATTATAAAGATCTGTTTGATAACTCTTGGTATTTTAATAAAAGTAATACATGCTCATTCAGGGAAATACTGAAAAGTGTAAGGAAGAAAAGTATTTTACACATGGATGACCCTCAGAGATAATCCCAAACATTTTGATACATTTTCTTCCAATCTTTTTGTTATGTGTATATATAACATGTTCATTTATTTTTATGTGGGAGAGATGAGCTTATTCCATATTTGTAGTTTGTGTACTTTAAAAAAACTTATTATACAAACATTTCCCCACATCTTTAAAATCATTGGTAAACATTTAATGAATTTTAATTTATTCTTTTACTCCCCTAATGTTGGATGAAGATGACTTTTTTTAAAGGCTTAGGAACATTCAAAAAAAAATTTTTTTTGGTAATGGGTTGTGATGATGGTAACACATTTTTTTTTTAAAAGATTTATTTTTATTTATTTATTCCCCCCTTGCTGCTTGTGCTCACTGTGTCCATTTGCTTTACATTTTTCTGTGACTGCTTGTCTCCCTTTGTTGCGTCATCTTGCTGCACCAGTTCATCGAGCTGTGCGGGCGGTCAGCTCACCCCACCATGTGGGCCAGCTTGCCTTCACCAGGAGGCCCCGGGAATCGAAACCAGGGCCTCCCATATGGTAAACGGGAGCCCAACCAATTGAGCCACAGCCGCTTCCCCTTAAAAATTTTTTTTGAGGATTAGAAACATTCAGTGTATCAGAGTGCTTTTTTTTTTTTTTTTACCACAAGGGGCTTGAAAAACTAATTTCAAAAATCTCTAAAGAAATACACACACATACACACACACACACATTAACTGAGGACAGGATTTGGGCTTTAGTGCTGGATGAAGTACTCACAGCATCCCAAGACTATTAGCAGAACACTTTGGGTTCAGGACTTCTGGGTTCCTGGCTTATGTTGCATAAAAGAATTTAAGGACATGCCATAGGGTAGGCAAGGGAGTAAAGAGTTTATTAAGAAACAAGAAAACTAGAAATGAGGTAAGTACACAACCAAAGGCATGGATTGCAGGCGTGCTACAGCGTAAGGCATGTACGTGGGGCCCCAGGTTAGGCCTTTTTAAAACCTTTCCTCCTTTCCCTTCCTAATGTTGGGGAGGGGCCCCAACTGTTTGCTGTTCTGATTGGTTGCCTTACAATCCCTGCCTGTTAGCTCTCAGGGAACCAATGGAAGACCTGCTAGGAATTATCTGGGGCTTCCCCTTGACCCCTCAGAAAGAGTTCCAAATGGGACCTTAGTTTTTGTTTTGTTTTTTTAAAGATTTATTTTATTTATTTCTCCTCACTCCTTCGTTGTTTGCCCTTGCTGTGTCTGTTCGTTGTGTGCTCATCTTTTTAGGAGGCACCAGGAAACGAACCTGGGAACTTCCATGTGGGAGGGAGGCACCTAGTCACTTGAGCCACCTGTTCCCTGCTTTGTTGTGTCTTTCATTATGTTTTCCTCCATGTATCTCTTGTTGCATCAGCTTGCCACACCAGCTCATTGCATCAGCTCACCATGCCAGTCTGTCATGTCAGCTTGCTGTGTTGCTTCTTTAGGAGGCACAGGGAACCAAACCTGGGACCTCCCATGTGGTGGGTGGGAGCTCAACCCCTTGAGCCACATCTGCTTCCTCAGCTTAGTTCTTTGGTAACAGCCTTCCCCTCAGGGGGTTTCTGGGCAGGTCTTGAGGCCTTGTTCTCTGCTGGGTCCTAGTCATTTTCCCTCATTCCCTATACTAACCTGCCTTAGGACCACCACCATTGAAAGATTAGTCATCTTTATTTAATATCCACTTGTATCAATTATAGTACCTCTTTTATGAAAGTTTTCAAGAAGTTAAATATTATCAGGTTATCTCACTTATATTCATCCATTCATTCATTCAGTGAACATCTGTTGCACCCTTGCCTAGACATTGTAAATACCAAGATAACAGGGCAGACTCAGCCCTTGTCTTCACAGAGCCTGCAGTCTAGATGAGAAGGACAATTAAACAAGTGACTTTAATTACAGATAGAAAGGGCTGTGATAGGGAAAGTGGTGAGTATAATGGGTGCACATGGCAGGGATAGCTAAGGTTTCCCAAAGAAAGTGATATTTAAGTAAGGACTTGAAGGGTAAACAGGAGTGAGCTGGATGAAAGAGTCAGGGTGGGTCTATTCCCTTCTGAGAGAACAGCAGAGGCAAAGCTTGGTGAAGATCAGAATGCCTGGATTCCTCCTGGAACCTCCCAGTAAAAAGAAAAAGAATATAGAAGGCAGGTGGGCCACCAGGCCCCATGTGCGGGTGAGCCGCCAGGCACCATGAGCCATGCAGCAACATGATGACGTAACAGGAGAGTGACACAAGGAAGAGCCAAGACGAGACGCGCTGAAAAACCAGGAACTAAGGTGGCGCAGGTGTTAGGATGCCTCTCTCCCACATCAGAGGTTCCGAGGATCGAATCCCAGTGAAGACAGGAGGAGAAGGATGAGAAGAGAGAGCAGGAAATGGACACAGAGAGTTGCCCAGCAAATGGACACAGAAACAGCAAAAATGGGGGTGGGGGGTGGGGGGTAAAAATGGATAACAGTAAATAAATAAATAAATCCTTAAAAAATGTATAGGTGAGGAAGATATGGACTATAGTTAGTGGTAATACTTTGACGATGCTCTTTCATGATATGTTAACAAATGTTTCGCAGCAATGCGGAGTGTTTATTGGGGGGGGGTGTGTGATGTGTGGGAGCCCTGTATGATGTTATGCATGTTTGTTTTGTAAGTTCACAATGTTTACTAAACACTTATAGTTTGTGTATGTTCATGTATGAATGATATACTTCAATAAATTGTTTTTAAAAAAAATAAATCGTTGTTACTTTGTTTTTCTTTTTATGTGTTTGGAAAAGGAATCTGTAGCAGTTTGATGTATTAGTCAGCCAAAGGGGGTGCTGATGCAAAATACCAGAAATCTGTTGGCTTTTATAAGGGGTATTTATTTGGAGTAGAAGTTTACAGTTACAACTCCATAAAGCATAAGTTACTTCCCTCACCAAAGTCTGTTGCCACGACTTGGAGCAAGATGGCTGTCGACATGTGCCAAGAGTTCAGACTCCCTGGGTTGGCAACAGACTTTGCCAACTTTGCATAAATCAAGCTCCCAGACAATAATGCCCCATTTGAGGACTTAACTAAACTTGGAACTTGTAAATCAGGATTGAATATGCAGTTATCTAGGAAAGACTTGTGGAAAGTCTTACTGTCTGATGGCGTGAACCCCTGCTTCCTGCATGCTAAACCAACAAGCTTTTTGAGAGAGCTGTATGAACAAAACCTCTGTCAGCTTGGACTAAAAGGGACATGGAAAGGAGAGACTGAAGGAGAAACAGCTTTAAGAGGAAAACCATGGAAGCTGAGATCTGGAATTAAGACATTGCCTTGGGCCAAGAGAGGAACCCCACTCATGTGTACAGAAAGAGTGAGTTTGCTCCAGCAGTTGAAGAGGGTGGATGTTCCCACCCAATGTCTGGGGAGAATTTTGCCACTCCCTAATTCCTCAAGGATTAGGAAGGTTAAGGTCACCATCCCATATGTCTAAGAGGGGTGGACAAGTCCCCATGGATTAGGGAAGGCCAGGTTGTCAACTCATGGCTCTGAGAAGGTTGAGCCTGTATGCCAAAGGTTAGGGAGGATGTTGTCTTCACTTCACTCTACTAGGGGAGCTAAGACTCTAACCCAAAGATTGGGTAAAGTGTGGCAATCACCCCAGTGCTCTTGGAGGGTGAGATCTGGAGCTTGGTCGACACCGAGATGCTTGATGAGGGTGGAATCAAGAAAATGGCCATTGGGCAAGCCTGTGGAAAGAGTGTGTCCCTATGTGGCCCCATGGAGAAGAAATCATCATCTTAAGACTGACTCTCAGACTTTGACATCTAATAAAGTATGTCCTGCAGGTTTACTGAACTGTAGAGGATGCATGACTCATGTTTCCCTCCCAATTTCTCCTTATTGTAATGGAAATGTTTATCCTTTGTCTGTCCATTTGTGTATTGAAAGCAGATAAATGGTTTTGTAAGTTTCAGAGGTCTACAGTCGATGGGACTTTGCCCCAAGACAAACTGTATTTCTTTAAACTGATTATGATATGATTTTTTGTGCTTAGCATTGTTACTGAAATAAGGTTTTTTGAATATTTTTATGTATTTTTGGAATTCAGAGGGTGGAGTATAGCAGTTTGATGTTGTTTATGAATTCCAAAAATAGTTATTGGATTATGTTTGTGAACTGGTCTGTTCCTCTGGGCATATTAGATTGTATTGAATTCAGAGGTTTCGATTTTACTTGATTAAAGTATGATTAAGGCTTTGATTGGGCCCACAGAGAAAACCACATGGCAGAGCAGAGGAGTTAGTTGGAGTTTTGAGCTGGAACCTGGGAAGTAAGCACACAGAGGAGCAGAGCAGCTGAGCTCAGAGTGAATTGAGCCCTGGGGAGAGAGACAGAGCCATTCACCTGATAGTCTACAGCTGGCCTTATGGAGAGAGTAGGGTAGCTGAGCCTGGAAAGAAGCAAGCTCTGGGGAGAGAGGAACACAGGAAGCCTAAACTTTTGGCAGACGTTGGCAGCCATCTTGCTCCAACACATGGCAACAGACTTTGGTGAGGGAAGTAACTTATGCTTTATAGCCTGGTAACTGTAAACATCTACCCCAAATAAATACCCTTTGTAAAGGCCAACAGATTTCTGGTATTTTGCATCAGCACCCGTTTTGGCTGACTAATACAGAATCCATCACATAACTCTGTTTTTCTCTCCTACAAAGTATAAAGTTTGGAAAGGTAATGTATCCATCCTAAGAACTTTTCCCTCTTCCAGTGGCCTAGGGACCTCTCCACTTTCCTATACTAGCCCAGCTGGATGCTGTATCCAGAGCAACTTGCTGAAGTCTTGGTTTTCTTTAGCAAAGCTAAAGCTTTCTGAGCTTGTGCTGCTCACAGAATTCTTGATCTGTATAAATAGGGGCAGTACTTTGATTCTGCTGATATTAGGAGCATGGGAATTTCCCCCATTATGGCAGTAACACATGTTCAACATAAAAAAACATGGAAAAACAGACAGTGAAAAATAGAGAAAAAAATACCATATTGCTACCACCAAATGACAACCACTATTAATATTTTGAGGCATTGTGCATAATTTTGAGAGGATTGCTTTAGATCATTTTGAGATACACAACACAAATTTATGCTCTGGCTTTTTTTTTACTTAACCTCATAACACAGAAAAAGCTCATTTTATTTTAATTATTTATCGTCCCTTGCAGCTTGTGCTCACTGTGTCCATTCGCTGTACGTTCTTCTGTGTCTAATTGTCTCCCTTTGTTGCACAGCTGTCTGTGCCATGCAGGCCCTGGGCTTTCCTTCATCAGGAGGCCCGGGGGATTGAACCTGGGGCCTCCCATATGGTAAACGGGAGCCCAACCAATTGAGCCACAGCCACTTCCCCATTTTATTTTAAATATTACATTAAAGATTTAATCATTGCAAAACATTTTATTGTATGTTTAGATAGCAATATAATTCAACATGTGCCTATGTTTAGGTTGTTACCATTGTTTGCACTACAAATAATGCTCTGAGGAGCAGTTTGGTCATAAATACTTTTAGGTGCTTAAGATTGTGCCCTAAAATAAACTCCTAGAAACAAACCCAATTATCCTTTTTTGAGGCTCTTAACACATTGCTTATTTGATTTACAGAAAGGGGTGTACCAAATTTACATTTCTATCAACAACATATGAGAGTTCTTGTTTTAATTTGGTAGCATTAAAAAAAAAACAAACAAAAACACCTTGCTAATTTACACAAGGAAATTTTTTTTTCCAAAATGATCAAGAAAGTCAATAGTATTTTTATTCACCCATAATAACTAATCAATCTAAAGGTAGAAGCTGACAGCATGTATATTAAGCCAGATCTATACTAATAGACTACTTGGCTGCATCTCCTATAACTTGATCATATGGAATGTTAGTATCAGAGTTTTTAATTCTCTTGATATTATTCTAAATTTTTCCTTTTGTATTTACTTCTATTTGACTCTGTTTTTTTCTTAACATTAGACCATAGTATTTTATAAATTAGTTCAGATATTTATAGGTATAGAATTTACCACAAACTGTAAACTAACATTGACTGCTGATCAGTTTTGAATATGTGGCTTTAAAAATTGTGAACCATAATCTCAGGATAAAAGAAGTTCATTTAGTGAGTTGATTTTAGAAAAGTTAAAAGCTCAGTATTAAATTGCTTTTTAAAACAATGATTTAACTAGAGAAAACACAAGAGGGCAATCTTGTACAATGACAGTATATGTTTGCATAAGATAAAAAATAGTTTAATATTTTTAATCAACTGTGATTTTTTTCAATAGATGATATTTAAGGCCTTGTCAGTATGCATTATCTTTTTATTTTTTTATTTTTATTTATTTATTTTTTTTACTGGGAGGTCCCGGGGATCAAACCTGGGTCCCTCCATATGGGAGATGGACACCCAACCATTTGAGCCACATCCATCCCCCCTGCATTATCTTTTTATAAAAGGTTACAGAAGCATGACTTTGCAAGGAAACCTATTGTCAACATCCCTACAATGAATTTTCCATGCATTTGAGTTAATTTTTTTTTTTTTTTAATCCTGGAAAGGAGTGAATCTATTTTCCATCTACTATTACATATCACTGGGTTTCAGTTTATAGAAAAGCAAGGAAATAGATCTGATACAGAAGAGATGCTGAAAATATTTTTTTCTATTAAATTCACTATATAGATTTTCCAAATTAGAAATAGCTTAATTTTTTGTTTGATTAGAAGTGTGTGATCCATAAATCTCAATGAAAGAGAGAATTTTTAAGTATCAAAAACTAATGAATTGCTAAAAGAAGAGCATGGTCTAATGATTTGATCAGGAAACATGTATGATTTTTTTTTTTTTTTAAAGATTTTATTTATCTATTCATCCATCCCCCCCTTGCTGCCCGTGCTCGCTGGGCCAACCAACCACGCCATGCGGGCGGGCCCGCCTCCACCAGGAGGCCCCAGGAACCGAACCCAGGGCCTCCCACATGGTAAACCTGAGCCCCACTGATTGAGCCACAACTGCTTCCTGATGTATGATTTTTATACACTTTAATTTTCTGGCATTTAAATGGAACTGTAATTTCAGTTAACTCACTAGGTTCTAAAAATTAAGGGCAGGAAAATATCAGTTTAAAGCTACTGAATGCATCTTTGCATAAGCAAATTCTCACAGACCTTGATTTAATCTACAAAGCCATCTGTATAGCCTTGTTTCCCATACCCACCCTCAAACTAATTCAAAATTTAGAGTTCCAAACAGCATTTGAAAAAAAGAGGGAATGGATACAGATGTTTTTCTAAGCATATAGGTGGGAGCAAATCTTACAAGAATTCCGTGGTCAAATACCTAGTGCTTAGAAAAGCAGTACAGCATAGCAGTTAAATGCCTGGTGTTTGAATCATTTTCTGATACGTGCTAGCTGGGTGACTTTGGGCAGGTTTTTTAACCTTTCAGTGTCTGATTTTCTTTATTTGTAAAATGTGGTTATAATGGTATCGTGAGACCGAAATGAATCTATAAATGATTAGAGCAATGTCTGGTACAAGGTAAACTTCATATGAGTATTTGCTGTTGTTGCACGGGGGCCTAAGGAAATCTCTAGTGGAAATAAACCCAGATACCAAAATATGAAATATGGGTGAGAACCCTGTTGGATACACAGAAGAGAATCAGCAGGACCTACAAGAAAAAAAAAAACAGAAAAAAAAAAAATTCTAATTCTAACCATTTTTCAAGCCACACTTGGGTAAGGATTTTCACCAGTTACTAAGGAGAAAGAATTGGGAATTAACAACAGCATCTTAATGAATGTTACTTGGAATTTGTTTCAAGAGGTTTGCTCATGTTAACCATGTAGAAATCTATACCTGCTTCTTCCTCCACTATGCGTGTTTAGTCATTGTGAACTTCCCTTGTTTAATCTTCATACTGTTATTGAGATAATTAATTCATCCAAACTTGTGAGGAAAGACTTAATTCTTCAAGGTTTACAATTTGGCCTTGTTCTTTATTTAATTGACTTAAATATCTGGAAATTGGTGAGTGGTTCCATGTTCAGTTAAACCCTCATATGGAGTACGATTCTCTGGGGACTTGCTTTCTGGAAGCTCAGAGTTTTCCAAACCATTAGTTTCTGGTTTCTTTGTGCCCAGGAGTTCAGTTCTCCGCTTATCCCTTTCCTCTCACATTTTACTATAAGCTGCAAGGAGAAACCAGGCAGCACTTCCCACACTTAGCTGGGAAATCTCCTCAGCTAAATATCCAAGTTCATTGCTTTCAAGTTTTGCCATCCATCTGACACCAGAATTCAATCTCACCAAGTTCTCTGCCATTTAAAACAAGGATCACCTCTCCTCCAGTTTCCAATAACACATTCATCATTTCCTTCTAAGGCCTCTATGGAAGTACCTGTAGCATCCATTTTTCTACCAACAGTCTCTTCAAAGCAATCTAGGTTTTTTTGTTTTGTTTTTATCAAGCACTTTACAATTCTTCCAGCCTCTATCCATTTCCCAATACAAAGCCATGTCCACATTTTTGGTATTTGCAATAGCAGTGTCCCATTCTCAGTACCAAAATCTGTTTAAGTTTCCAGGGCTGCTCAAGCAATGGTTTTTCTTAAATAATGAGAATTTATTTGCTTATAGTTTTGAGGCTAAAGTAATGTCCAAATCAAGGCATCATCAAGGTGAAGCTTTCTCTCCAAAGACTGGCATTCTGGGGCTGCCTGCTTGTTACATGGCAAGGCACAGGGCAGTGTTGCCTGGTCTCTCCCTTCTCTTCCAGATTTAGCCTCTTGCTTCCTGTGACTTTCTCTTTCTTTGTCTGAATTTCATTCCACTTATAAAGGACTCCAGTAATAGGATTAAGACCCACCCTGATTGGGCCAGGCCACACCTTAACTGAATTAACAGTCATCAAAGGGTCCTACTTCCAGTGGGTTCACACCCACAGGAATGGATTACATTTAAGAACATGTTTTTTTCTGGGGAACATACAGCTTCAAACCACAAAAGCTTATAAAATCATGGATTAAAAAGAGATTATGATAAGACAGTGCTGTTGACTGTATATTAATTTTGTTTGACTCTATTGAGCTTTCATTCCTAAGATGTCAGGGTATCATCTGATGCAATTCCAGCTTTTCCTGTAGTTTTTGCACCCCTTAGAGATGACATGGGTTCAAACTGACCTCAAGAGAATGCCTGGAATAAGATAAGGTCCTCACAGAAACTGCAGGACTGAAGATGGTCCTGTGTGAGAAAATACTTTGTACAAAATTACTGGAAACATATGCCAACCCTTTTTTTCTAGGACCTGCTTAGCCTTGTAGAAATATATGTATATTTTAGGCCAATAAAAATAATTTTTTGGGAAATGGGAGAACAGAGCCTTGCAGAGAAATGGGAGAGAAGGATGGAAAAATGCACTGAGATTTAATGCAGTCTCCTCTAGGCAGAGAGAGCAGGCTTTGGCTTGTGTGGTCACCTTTTAAGCTATTAATTATTTCTCCCCTTGCTTATGCTAAGGAGAGGTGCCCCAGCTGTTATTGATTATCTCATCAATGGTGGTGGCCAATGGTGAGGCCTGTTTGGAATATCTGCGGCCTCCCCTTGCCCCAGAAAGAGTCTGAACTGGGACCTCAAGGTCAAGATCTCGGTGGGGTCTCACGGCCATGTTGTCTGTTGGCCATGTTAGTCTGTCTGCCATGTTGTCTGTCAACCATGTTGTCTGTTAACTATGTTGTGGCTTGTCTTCTCGTTTCCCTGTACTAACCTGCCTCAACAGCCCCCCTCAGAGAATTCACACCCTTATTTTTAAGGGGGTGCTGAGGGGCAATGGCCATTCTTCTGTAGTTTCTTTCTGGTTAGGGCTGTAGTCCCTGTCTTGACAGGGCGTAAACCTCTCTGGCTATTCTATTGTGATTGAGGGAAGATCGATCCAGCACCCTGGTTGGAACTGGATGAAATCCCCGCATAACTAATAAGGGGTTGATTCTGTAAGAAATAAATTTAATTAGAATTTTGAAGATACATGGTCATATTAAAAGGATAAAGAAGATGGTGGTAGGTGGGCCCAAAAAGGGGGCCAGCCATGATATGCTGGACCATGAGAGTCAAGAAAGACCAGGTGCCTTCAGAGGCTGCCTCCTCCCAAAGTTGATGGGAAACAGCATTCTTCCTTGAGTTCTTTTATTGCTGTTGGTTACCTCTAGGGAGAGATAGTGGTAGACCTGCTGGGTTTGTGTATAAACTGCCAACCCCAGTTCCCATGGCAGTGGTTATGCTTTGGACAGCTAGGAAAGGTATGAAGAGATGTATTACCCTAGACATAAACTCACAAAGATAGTATTTAAGAGAGCCACTCCTTTATCTTATAGGCATGTTCATTAACTACTTAGAAAATGAATTAAGTTTACCAGGATTTTTTAACATGTTCAATGTCCCTCTGCATATGATCTAGAGTAGAAAAGATATCATCGTACTTATCAAGTATATAGGTACAGTACTTTATACTAATCAATGCATAAGTTTCTCTTTGAGCCACAATTAATAGATATAAGCTACAGGTTTGCAATACCATACATGTTATCTCTCAATGGGAGTAGGCCATAATGCCAATTGTGTTTGTTTAAGTTCTACTCACAGTACTCTGGTAATTGTTGCTTCACTTGGTATGCCCTTCTCACAGCCAGAATGCTGCAGAACTATTACCCTAGAGAGAGACTAGGAAGGTAAGGCTCCAGTGTTTTACCAGCCTGGTGCATAGCTCCCTTTGGCACTATGAAACATAGCCAATCTGTAGACAATGTCCATTGCACATCTGGCCATATTGAGCCATTGCCAGCTGCTGTAGAAGTTTGAAACTGCAATGTACTCTCCATTCACTTCAGGAGGATAACTAGAAATGTAATAGACATCTTTATGTTTTAGGGATCAGTGACCAACTAGCCAATAACTCAAATGAAGAGGCACCATGCAAGGTATTTGGGTCTTATTTGAATGCACAAGACAGTTTGACAGTACTGAAGTCTTACACTTTCTAAACACTTCCAATGCAATTTATAACATATCAAATGAACTTAACTATTTCAATATTTTGCTTTTTACCTCTATACCTTTACCATGATTGTGTTAATTAACAGGTATTTTACTTTAGCAGCACAGGAAAAACTACTTTCTCAATTATTTTATGAAAACTGAAGATTCCCAATGGAATCAAGATTATCTTTCCTTACCACCAATTTAACATGCAGATTGAGGTGGCCTCTGACAGGTTTCCCTGTTATGAAGTTACTTTTTCTTATTAACATCAATTTAGGTTTCTAATTAATAATAGCTTCCTGGAATTAGCCATTCAAATGTTTCAGTTTAGAAGATGCTTTCACGAACTTCATATATCTAGAAGTTACTTTACCTTTAAACAAGTTTTTTAAATTATACTTAGCAACCAATGAAGTTTAATTTATCCATTTAAGAAAGGACAGATCTACATTTCCTTCTTTAACTTAATTTCATTAAACATGAACTTACAACTTTCATCATCTGGTCATCTGGGTCTGAGTTCTGCAGTTTAACCTGACATTAAAAGCCCATTAAAAAAACTAGAGACTAATTGTCCTGTGGCTTGCCAGTGAAGCAGTCTCAGGTCCCTCCCCACCCAGTCAATCTCAGGGCTTCCCCAGGGGGAAGAAGGAGCAAAGCCTCAGGGCACTACTGAGGGTGGGGTTCACACCTCCCTAACAAATGCATTTTCCGTTTCTAAGGCATTCTAACTGACTCAAAATGAGGACAGCAGTAGTTGGAAGATTAAAGGCACTTCTAATTAAAAGGAGTTAACTAGTGGCCTAAGGAAACAATACAATGGACATAGCCATTCTGAACTCACACAGAGGGCCTGGTAAACTCCCAGCCGACTCCTGCTAGACTTAGGCCACATGCCCAGTCAGGTCTCAAGGACAGTTTCACTTGCCACCCAGAACTTCCTTGGATCTGCATGACGTGGGGGCTCGCCCCTACCACCCCTGAAGAGCCGGAAGTCTGGGCAGACCAAGTTTATGTCCTGTAGGAGCCTATCCATGAACCCCTTTAAAACGGCAGAACCAAAAGAGGGCACAAACAAGCCTTAATTTAAACTCACCAGTCTCTGGCAGGGGTCAGGGAGCACCACTCACATATCTGTCTCCTGGTAATGGCTCCCCAAATGAAGCCGGGGAAGTGTTGGATTCCTCTAGGTTCTTGGCTATGTCACATAAAGGAATTTAAGAACACACCAGTTTAGTTAGGCTAGTAAAAAGAATTTATTGGGCAATGGGGGAAATGAGCAGAGCTTGCTGAGAAATGGGAAAGAAGGATGGAAATGCACTGAGATTTGATGTGGGCTTCTCTAGGCAGAGAGAGACCATAGAAATATTTTACTCACCCCCCAAATATGCTTACTATGATACACATTGGAGGCAAAGGAGACCTGTTTTGATTTATAAGAAAAAAACAATTGAGTTTCAGAATTAGCTAAACCTCTTGGAGGGCTTGCTTTATGATTTAAAAGGATTGTTAAAAAATACAACATTTTTCTTGAATGAATGGAAATTACTTACAGATAGCTTTATTTAAAATTATAAAACAATGTATCTTTATTTAAAAATAAAAAAATAGAGAACAAAGGTGTAAGTTTCCCATTCTGTCCAATTGCTGACAATACTTCTCTGAAATAACTTGTTATCCACATGTGATCTACCTAATACCTATACATAAAATAAATAATAATAAATAGCATGATAATAATAAAATAATGTGTTATGTATGTAATAAGGACAAAAAGATACTATTCTACAACTTGCTATTTCTAATTTTTAAAATATTAAGGAAAAATGCATTATCACTTATAAAATTTATATTTGATTTGTAAATATTGTCTCTTGTCTCTATCTATGGAATAAGATAAATACAAAACATTGAAAAATATCAAAATGGGAAAAACCTTGTTTCAAGAACTGTGTCTGTCTGGTCTTGGTAGCCACAGAAACTAACATAGTGCTTGGCAGAAAAGTGCTCAATAAATGCTTTTTTTTTTAAGATTTATTTATCTACTTGGCTCACCAACCCTTCAATTGGACAGTCAAGGTCATGACCAATGATAAAATCCTGCAATACAAAAAAAAAAAAAAAAAAAAAAAAAAAAAAAAGATTTATTTATCTTCTGTGTCTGCTTGTCTTCTCTTTAGGCAGCACCAGGAACCAATCCTGGGACCTTCCGGAGTAGAGAGAGGTGATTGATCTCTTGTGCCACCTCAGCTCCCTGGTCTGCTGTTTCTTATTGTCTCTCTTCTGTGTCTTTTTTTGTTGCATCATCTTGCTCTCCGTGCAGGCCAGGACTCCGTATTGGCCAGCAGTCCTGCATGGGCCAGCAGTCCTGCACAGGTCAGCTCTCCACTTGGGCCAGGTCACCACGAAGGCCAGCTTGTTTTTCATCAGGAGGCCCCAGGAATTGAACCCTGGACCTCCTATATGGTAGATGAGGGTAGATGAGAGCCCAATTGCTTGAGCCATATCTGTTTCCCAATAAATGCTTTTTTTTTTTTTAAGATTTTATTTATTTATTCATTTATCCCCCCCACCCCCCCCTTGCTGCTTGTGCTTGCTGTGTCCATTTGCTGTGCGTTTTTCTGTGTCTGCTTGTCTCCCCTTGTCGGGTCGTCCTGCTGCGTCAGCTCACCGCACCGCGTGGGCTGGCTTGCCTTCACCAGGAGGCCCTGGAACCGAACCCGGGCCTCCCATATGGTAAACGGGAGCCCTATCGATTGAGCCACATCCGCTTCCCCCCAATAAATGCTTTTTAACTGTTGTTGAATCTACTGTGCAGGATTGTTATCTTGAATTGGTAGCATGTGGTCCCAGCATGTGCATTCCAGGCTACAATTCATTGCTGCTATAATATGCCAATCCAGTCTATCTAAAAGACACCACATGGTGAAGGCCAAACCACTTCCCTGTCTTAAGAGTTTGGGAATCGAGAGACAAGAATCATGCACAGATACTTTGCTTCTCCTGGAGTCCCCCAAATCCACAGGTAGAGGTGACGTTCCTCTATGTCAGATTTCTAAAATACATGCATGGGCTTCACACAATCTCAGAATTCTAGATGGTTTTCATAAAAGAGTATCTGGAAGGACCTTTTAGAGCTCGCTGGAGCTGTATTTCAAACTCTTAAGTAGAAAAGCAGTTGTTTTTCTATGATGATATGCTACAACAGAGGCAGGATTACCACATTATGTGAATGTAGATTAAAGACAAAGATTAATTAGAAATTACAAAGACTGTCCCACTCTGCCACGCTTATTCCCAAGACATGTTAGATGGAATGGCATTATGGACCTAGGGAAAGTTTCTAGCCTTGGATCCATTGCTAATTGTGTGACTTTGGTCAAGAAATCACTTGGCTCTTCGTTATTGGTTTATGTTAGTCAAGGATAATCAGTTTCAACTTGTGAGACAACTTCAATTTTTTGGTTATGGTTTTCTGTAGCTCTGTTTGAGAAGGATTTTGAGGCTATGTACAAGCTCAGCAGGAAAGTGTGATGACTGCAATATTATATCATGGATTTGCAAGGAAGGAGGAGTGATATATGTGAGGTGGCAGATGTGGGTGCCATTTTTTGGTTGTCTTGTTCTAAATTAATTTTAAGGTTTCTTCCAGCTCTAAAAGTCTAATTCTATTTATAAACATGGAAATATGTTAATGATGTATTACCAGATGAAAAGATTTCAAAACATATATACAAGCCCATTTTTTGTGTGTATATATTTTAGCATAGAAAAAAATTCTAGAAAGATATTCATGAAATTATTACTTGATCATTCCTGGTAGAATAAAGGTGTTTGTTAATTTTTTCTTTATTTTCTAATTTTTCTTCAATGATTATGTATTGCTTTTGTAATAAAGTCTTAAAACATTTTTTAAATGGTTGATTCTAAAACAGATATTTAGATGCATTTACAAATTATAAATTTTACCAGGCATAAAATTAAAGTTAATTAAAACATGTTGGTAGAATCGTTTGTTTATTATAACTAGAAAAACCAGTCCAATAGATATCATCAGACAGTATTTTATGTGCATATTTAATACTAGCTTTTGTCCAAGAAAAAATTTTAATAACTTTTTAATTGAAAAAATTATGCATGCAAGTGTTAAAAATTCCAACAGTATAAAAATGTATGGAATGGAATCTTCCTCCCATCTGAGACTGCCAGTCTTCTTCCAAAAGATGGCTATAATTATTGGTTTCTTGAATATCATTACAAAAATAATCCTATGATATCCAAACACATATATGTATTTATACATTTTTTTCCTCCAATAGAAGCATATTAAATATAACATTTTATTTTTTTATTTTTCTCATTCAATACTGTGTATTGGAAATCATTTCCTATCAGCTCTGTAATTCTCCTCCATTCCTTTTATGGACTGCATGATATTCCATTTAAATAGGTGAACCACAATTCATTCAATTAGTCCCTCATTCCATGATTTTTTTTCCCTCCAATATTTTGCAATGTCCTTTCCTTTCTGGCTTCTGTGACTTCCAGGTTCTCTTTGTTTTTTTTGTTTTTTTTTTTTAAGATTTTATTTATTTATTCATTTATCCCCCCCTTGCTGCTCGTGCTCGCTGGGTCAGCCAACCACGCCATGCGGGCGGGCCCGCCCCCACCAGGAGGCCCCGGGAACTGAATGGGGCCTCCCATATGGTAAACGGGAGCCCCACCGATCGAGCCACAGCTGCTTCCCATTCCAGGTTCTCTTTACAAGGCCTCTAGTAAACTGGATTAAGGTCCACCATGTTCAGGTTGACAACACCTTAACTAAAAATAACATCTTCGAAAGGTCCTATTTAAAATGGGTTCTCACCCACAGGGATGTGTATTAAGATGAAGAATATGAGTTTGTTAGGGTATATAATTCAACCTCCCGAAAAGGCATGTGCATTTAAGGTTCTATGAGATATTTTTCAAATCACCCTCTAAAAAAAATTGCAACATTTTACATACTTTCACCAATCAATCATGCATAAGAATGCTAGTTTTATTAAATCCATGCCCACATGGTAAACTCAAACTTGGATCTTTCATTTACCTAATAGGTGAAAAATGGTAACTTGTTTTAACTGGTATTGCTTTAATTATGAGTGGCTGTGATGTCTTTCCAATTTTTATGTACATCATTCTGAGAATTGCCTGTTATTGTCTATTCCCCATTTTTCAGTTGTACTGTTTTTCTAATAGGGTCTTCCATATTAGAGTTAATGAGTTAGATAATAATAAAACATTATCTAAAATTACTTTCTTATGTACAGGCATACCCCAGAGATAGTGCAGTTTTAGTTCCAGACCACGGCAATAAAGCAAGTATCACAGTAAAGCAATTCACAAGGATTTTTTGGCTTCCCAGAGCATATAAGAGTTATGTTTACACTATACAGTAGTTGATTAAGTATGCAATAGCATTATGTCTAAAAAAAAAAAAACAAGGTGCATACCTCAATTAAAATGTGACATAGAGATAAGCTATTGGAAAAATGGAACCAATAGAGTTGCTTGACGATGAAGAGTTACCACATACCTTCAATTTGTAAAAAATGCAATATCTGCAAAGCGCAATAAAGTGAAACACAATAAAACAAGGTAAGCCTGCAGTTATTTGTTATTGGTATCTTTAAAACCATAGACTCTATTTCACTTAGTTCAATAAACATCTATAGGAAACCTTCCTAATGCAGAGCCATACATTCTAGGGGGACAAAATGATGAGCTTGATAAAGGATCTATCTCAGGGAGCTTAATTCTTTTTTTTTTATTTATTTAATTTTTTTCTTTATTAGAGAAGTTGTGGGTTTACAGAGCAATCATGCATTAAAATACAGGATTCCCATATACTACCCCACCAATACCCCCTTGCATTGGTGTGGAACATTTGTTACAATTGATAGCACATTTTAATAGTTGTACTATTATTTAATAGTTTAAAGATCACTGTGTAGTGCAATTCCATGGATTTTTTTAAAAATTTTATTCTGTTATTATATATGCAATGTAACATTTCTCCTTTTAATCATAATAAAATATACATTTCTGTGCTGTTAATTGCATTCACAATGTTCTTCTATCATCACAACCATCCATTACCAAAACATTTCCATCATTTCAAATAGGAACCCTATACATTTTAAGCCTCAATTTCTCATTCCCTATCCCCACCCTGGTAACCTATATGTAGATTCTGACTCTATGAGTTTGCTTATTTTAATTGTTTAAAATCAGTGAGATCACACAATATTTGTCCTTTTGTGTCTGACTTATTTCACTTGACATGATGTCTTCAAGGTTTATCCATGTTGTCGCATGTATCAGAACTTCATTCCTTTTTACAAGTGAATAATATTCCATTGTGTGTATATACCACATTTTATTTATCCACTCATTGGTTCATGAACCCGTGGGTTGCTTCCATCTTTGGGCAATTGTGAATAATGCTGCTATGAACATTAGTATGCAAATATCTGTTCGAGCCCCTACTTTCAATTCTTTGGGGGTATTAACCTAGTAGTGGGATTGCCAGGTCATATGGTGTATTAGTCAGTGTTCTCTAGGAAAACAGAACTGACAGGAGATATCTGTAAATAGTATGAGATTTCATAAAATTCTCTCACGTGACCCTGGGGGATACACAAGTCCAAATTCCGCAGGGCATGCTGCAAACCAGGGGCTCCAAAGAAGGTCCTTGATGAGTTCCCAGGAGACACTGGCTGTCTAAAGTGGAGCTGGGAATTCTCTCTCCGAATGCTGAAATCACTTCTCCTTTTTAAGGCCTTCAACTGATTGGCTAAGATGTCACCCATTGCTGACAGCGATCTCCTTGGATGATTGTAGATGTAACTGGCCATCTAGGCAATCAACTCACTGATGATTAAAGTCCATGAAATTTCCTTGTATTGCAATTAGTGCAGTGCTTGCCTGGCCAAACAACTGGCCAAGTTGACACATTAGCCTAACTATCACATATGGTAATTCCATACTTACCTTTCTGAGAAACCACCAAACTGCCTTCTACAGCAGCTGCACCATTTTGCATTGCTACCAGCAATGAAGGAGTGTTCCTATTTCTCCACATCCTCTCCAACACTTGTTACTTTCCATTTTTCTAATAGCAGACATTCTAATGTGTGTGAAATAGTATTTCATTGTGGTTTTGATTGGCATTTCCCAGATGGCTAATGATGTTGAGCATCTTTTAAATGTACTTTCTGGCCATTCATATATCTTCTTTGGAGAGATGTCTGGTCATGTCTTTTTTTTTTTTTTTTTTTTTTTTAACCGGGAGGTACCGGGGATCGAACCCCGGTCTCTACATATGGTAGACGGACGCCGAACCTCTTGAGCCACATCCGTTTCCCTGGTCATGTCTTTTGCCCATTTTTAAAATTGGGCTGTTTGTCTTTTTGTTGTTAAGTTGAAAATTTTCTTTATATATACTGGATATTAATCCTTTTTTGGATATGTGGTTTCCAAATATTTTCTCCGATTGTGTAGGGTTTTTTTCACTTTTATAATGTCCTTTGAGGAACGCAAGTTTTTTTATTTTGATGAGGTACCATTTACCTAATTTTCTTTTGTTACTTGTGTTTTGGGTGTAAATTCAAATAAACCATTGCCTAACACAAGGTCCTAAGATGCTTCCCTATGTCTTCTTCTAGGTGTTTGATAGTTCTAGATCTTATATTTAGGTCTTTCATGGTTTTGAGTTGATTTTTGTATACGGTGTGAGGTAAGGGTCCTACTTTTTTTTTTTTTCCCCAAATGGAGACCCAGCTTTCCCAGCACCACCTATTAAAGAGACTTCTGTTCCCCAATTGAGTTTTTTTTACACCTGTCAAAAATCAGTTGGCCATAAATGTGAGGGTTGATTTCTGAACTCTCAACACAATTCCATTGGTCTATATGTCTTCCCTTATGCCAGCATCATACTGTTTTAATTACTGTGGGTTTGCAATAAGTTTAGGAAACTGACACTCAACCACTGAGCCACATTGGCTCCCCTGAGTTGGTTTTTGTTTTGCTTGTTTGTTTTTTTTTTTTAAGCAGGCACCAGCAACCAAACCCAGGACCTCACATGTGGGGAGGAGGTGCTCAACCACTTAAGCCATATCCCTTCTCCTGCAATGTTTATTTTTAATACTTAAAAGAAATTTAAATAATTTAGTTTACATAAATGTTACATAAAAAATATAGGGGATTCCCATATGTCCCAATTCCTACCCCTTCCACACTTTCTCACATTAACAATATCCTTCATTAGTGTGGTACATTTGTTACAATTGATGAACACATATTAAGGCATTGTCACTGTGTCTTATAGTTTACATTATAGTCTAAACTCTCTCTTGCACAATTTTGTAAGTTATGACAAGATATGTAATAGCCTGTATCTGTCATTGCAATGTCATTCAGGACAATTCCAATGTCCCAAAAATGCCCCCATATTACACCTATTTTTTCCCCTTTCCTTCCCCTCAGAATCGCCGGTGGCCACTGCTTCCACATCAATGATAAAAGTTCTTCCATTGCTAGAATAACAATAAGTCTATAGTAGAATAACAGTAAGTCTACTCTAGTCCATTGTTCATTCCCCAATCCTGAGGATTCTGAGATGGTGAAGGATTTTCCATTTTTGCACATATGGTTGTTAGAATTTTTATTGGCATTGCATTGAATATAATAATCCCTTCAGGTAGTATTGACATTATAAATGATATTTAGTCTCCCAATTAATGAACACAGACTATCCTTCAATTTATTTAGGTCTTCTTTAACTGCTTTTGACAATGTTTTGTAGTTTTCTGTGTACAAGTTCTTTACATCCTTGGTTAGATTTATCCCTAGATAGTTGATCCTTTTAGTTGCTATTGTGAGTGGAATTTTTATTTCTTGATATCTTCTTCTGATTTCTCATGTTTGTGTATAAAAAACTACTGATTTTTGGGTGTTGAACAAATACCCTGCCTGTTTTAGTTTGCTAAAAGCTGCTAGGAGCAATATACTAGAAATTAGTTGGTTTTTACTATGGGATCTAGTAGGTTAAAAGCTTACAATTTTGAGGCCATGAAAGTGTCCAAATCAAGGCATCAACAGAGATGCTGTCTTACCAAACTGCAGCTGTGGGCTATCAAGCACATGGCTCATCTCTCCCTTCTCCCCTGGATGTCATCTCTTTCAGCTTTTGGCTAAAGTGGCTTCCTCTCAGACTCTGTTCCATTGATTCCAGTTTCTGGTCTCCAGGGCCTTCTCTCTCAGCTTCTGGGTTCGTCTCTGTCCCTGCAGCTTTTTATTACTCTGTTTATAAAGGATTCCAGTATGAGGATTAAGACCTACCCTGGGTCATACCCTACTGAAGTGAGCTAATCAAAAGGAAGGTCCCTTAATTGAATCTAATCAAAAGTTTCCATCAAAAATAGGTTGACATGCACAGGGATGGATTAGCTTTAAGAACACAATTTTCTGTGGGTCTACTCAGCTTCAAAATGTTATACTGCCACTTTGCTGAAATCATTTATTAGGTCTAGGAACTATGTTGTTGATTTTTCAGGATTTTCTGTATATAGGATCATATCATCTGCAAATGGGGAAAGTTTTACTTTTTCATTTCCAATTTGGATGCCTTTCATTTCTTTTTCTTACCTAATTTCTCTGACTAGTACTTCCAGTACAATGTTGAATAACAGTGGCGGCAGTGGGTGTCTTTCTCTTCTTCTTGATCTTACAGGGAAATGCTTCACCATTAAATAGGATGTTAGCCGTGGGCTTTTCATATATGCCCTTTATCATTTTGAGGAAGTTTCCTTCTATTCCTATTGTTCTAAGAGGTTTTTACAAGAAAGGGTGCTGTATTTTGTTATTTTTTTTTTTCTGCATCGATTGATGATCATGTGGCTTTTTACCTTCATTCTGTTAATGTGGTGTATTGCCCTTTCTCTCATAGCATGTATATTGATGCTCTTGATGGTGTCCTATAGCTGTCTTAAGCTATTTTTGCTTTTAATATTTTCTTTTTCTTTTTGCTTCTCAGCCTGAATCTTTCTTTTGCCAGCTCCAATTTGCTCCTTTTTAATTTTTTTTATTTTTTAGGAAGTATTGGGAAATGAACCTGGGACCTCATACTACATGCAAAGCAGGCATTCAACCACTGAGCTACACCTGCTCCCCTCCAATTTGTTCTTGAAACCCTCCTGGGCATTTTTCATTTCTGTTTTGTGGTCTTCACCTCCAGTAGTTCTGTTTAGTTGCTTTTTTCCTATCTCTTTACTTAGACTCATATATTGTTCATTCATCATTTTCCTGATATCTGGTAGTTCTTTCCCTGTACTTTCCTTCATCTCCTTAAGCAATTTTTTTTTTTTTTTTTTTTTTTTTTTTTAGGTACTGGGGCTAGGAATTGAACCCCAGACCTTGAATGTGGGGAGCTGGTGCTCAACCACTGAGCCACATTGGCTACCCTGAGTTGTTTTTCTGTTTGTTTGCTTGTTGTTTGTTTTGTTTTTAGGAGACACCAGAGACTGAATTCAGGACCTCCCATGTGGGAAGCAGGCACTCAACCATTTGAACCACATCCACTCCCCTCCTTAAGCACTTTGGAGATAATTTTTAAATGACCATGTTTGGTATGTTCACATTCTCATTTTCTTTGTTGGTATTTTCTGTGTTTTCGTATTTTGTCTTTGGATGGGCCATCATTTTCTGTTTCTTTGTTTGTGTTGTCATCTTTTGTTGCATATTGTACATTTTAATATTTTAAAATGTTACCTCTGGGATTTACTCCTGGGCATGTCTATTTCTTGATTTTGTAACCAGCTAGTGATAAGACAGAGATTTTCTCAAGCTTCCTCCTTCCTATCAGGAAGCTCTGCCCAAGACAAGTGCAGTGTGTATGATTTCCTGTCTTATTTGGCCTCTGTCTTGTTTGGGCTTTTGCTTCTCAGTTGTTTTGGAATTCCCCTGTTTACAGGAGTTTGGTTGTTTCTTCTGTGTCCCAGGAGACAAACCTCCCTTTCTCCAGTATCTGGAGCTGGCAGACCTTTGTCCTAGACTGTCTGCCTCTATAGTTTTTTACACTCCTTTCATTGTCTCATGCTGTTTTTGCCTGGAGGGCAAATTCTGGGAGGAGGGTCAACCAGGGTAGGACTTTCCCAATTCTTCTTTCCCAGCCAAAATAAGACCAGGGACCCATGAAGAGAATGCAGAACAGCTCCATAGTACCCTGTGGAGGGGATCAGGAAGGGCACCAAAAACTTTTCTGATGGCTCTCCAAAGCTTTCCTGGCCTTCCCCAGAAAATGCAGCCCTTCAGCTAACTTTCCCCCACAACACTGAGGAAGCGTGTGTCTTTATTTATTTATTTATTTTTTATCCATTTTAACTACCTCCCCCCCCCCCCCATTTTTTGCTGTTTTGTGTCCATGCATTGGGCAATTCTCTGTGTCTGTTTCCTGCCCTCTCTTCTTACATCCTTCTCCTCCTGTCTTCACTGGGATTCAATCCTGGGAACCTCTGATGTGGGAGAGAGGCATTCTGCCACCTGCACCACCTCAGTTCCTGTTTTTATCAGCACATCTTGTCTTGGCTTTCCAGTGCATCTCTCTCCTGTTACGTCATCATCTTGCTGCGTGGTTCGGCAGGGCCTGACGGCGCACCCATGCATCTTCTATATTTTTCTTTATTTTACCAGGAGGTCCCAGGGATCGAACCCAGGTCCCTCCGTATGGGAAATGGATGCCCAACCATTTGAGCCACATCCACCCTCCCCTCCCCGTGTCTTTAAATCTCCCTCGCCTCCACCCTTGTCCAGGGAGGGTTGAAACAATGGCTACAGCTGCCTTTGTCAGGGGCAGGTTGAAACAATAGCTGCCCTCAGAGCCAGGATCCCACCAAATGATCAAAAACTGTGATCAGTGATTGGCCATGCATTCCCTTGTTCTTGGGTAACAGTTTTAATGTCCCTTTCTGTCACCAGCTTCTAGCCAGGGAGTGGAACTCCCTGCAACCTACTGTGAGAGTTGGGGATGCGCACCAGTACCCGCCGTGCTGAGAGAGCAATTTTCAGGGTGTGATGGATTACTTTAGCTAGAATGAAGTCAAGAAAGGCTTAAAGGAGTAGGTGCCATATGAACTGGGCCTTGAAGGATGGACAAGAGTTCAGTAGATGAGAATGGGGGGCAGCCGGTGGAGGATAGGCATCCCAGGAGAGGAGAGTAAGATGGGAAGAATCAGGCATGCTCAGAAAACATCAAGCACTTTGTCCAGATTTGCAAGAGCACATTGCAAGTAAGGGAACTGTAGGTGAGGGTCTTATTCCAGTTCCCTCTCCACAGAAGTTTTCAGTCACAGAGTGCCTATTTCAATCACTCGTGCTTTAAGGAGATTACTCTGAGGCTGTGTGGAGAATGGATTATGGGGAAACTATTGGAAACAGGAAAACCAGAGAGGACAGTATTGCAGAGGTCAGACAGCAAGCGTGGAAATTCTAAATTACATGGGTTTGGGCCCCTTCACTCACCCTCAGACCCTCTCAACCGAGGTGCAAAAGGGCTGCTTACTTCTGATTTGTAAATTCTCACAATCCAGAGGGATACCCCATCTTCCCATAAGAAAAATTGCTTGAAATGTAGTCATATATTTCTTCCCTTAACTGGCTGCTTTATGAGTCACAGTATTGCATGTTGATGAAGCCTGTTGCTTTCTCTAAAAGAGGTTTGGGGGTTGTTGACAGCTCTTTGGAAAGACTTTCTTCCTACTTTTTCCCTAGCATTTTCAGACTGACTCAACAAAGCATCTTGAACTAGAAAATGAAATTTGAAAAGTTCTTCTCCTTTAAGTTCTTAAGAGTGTTTCTGAACCTTTTGCACAAAAGAGCATATAAAAGTGGGTTAATGGCCAAATTAAGCAGTGCCAGCCAGGCAGATATTGTCTGCATCTGCGGAGGAAGTTTCTACCCACGGTTTACTATTGTGCTTGCCTGCGATATGCTTACAATTATGTAGGGGATCCAGCAACAAAAGAAAATAAAAGTCACCAGAAATAGATGAAACGTACCACTGTGTTCAGAAGCAGGAGTGTTGCACATTTTAAAATGTCTTGTGTTCTGCTCTGTGAAGAAAAGAAGCTGGGTACATGTAAAGCATCAACTTTGAAACAACTATCTGGGGTTGTTTCTCTTGAGATCCTGAAATACATTTAGAATCTTTTTGCATCTTCTTTTTTCAGAGATGGCTATACTTGGCTGCATCTTTCTCAGCAACTGACTTTTTTTTTTTTTTAAGACTTATTTTAGGGAAGCGGCTGTGGCTCAATCAGTAGGGCTCCCGTTTACCATATGGGAGGCCCCGGGTTCGGTTCCTGAGGCCTCCTGGTGAAGGCAAGCCCGCCCGCACGGAGTGGTTAGCTGACCCAGCGAGCACAAGCAGCAAGGGGGGGGGGGGTTAAATGAATAAATAAGTAAAATCTTTAAAAAAAAAAAAAAAAGGCTTATTTTATTTATTTATCTCCCTCCCCCCTCGTTGTTGGTCCCTGTCTGCTCAGTGTCCATTTGCTGTGTGCTCTCTGTGTCTGCTCGTCTTCTCTTTAGGAGGCACTGGGAACTGAACCTGGGACCTCCCATGTGGTAAGCGGAAGCCCAATCCCTTGAGCCACATCTGCTTCCCTCAGCAATTGACTTTAATGTCATATAGCCAATGGGCTTGATCCCCAGCTACTTCTGCTTAAAAAGCATACCAATATCAAAGTAGGGAACAGGAAGAGCAAAACTTTATCAACCTGATATGGGTTAGCCAGAGTGCCCAGCGTAATAGGTTGCTGGCTGGTGTTCAAAAGGCCACTGTCTCACCAGGAAGTTGCCTTGTCAAGGCAACTTGCATTCAAATCTAAACCCCAGTGTTAATGTTTGTTTTAAAGGTACTCCATGTCCTGGGCTAAACACCATCCAGCTACTCGTATACACTGTAGCTGACATGTATGATCAAGGCTTGCAATAGACCAAAAGGTATTTCCCAGAGAAGCTGAAGTGAACGCGGCAGGCTGAGTTCTCACTGATGAAACAACATTTATAATAGCAAAGTCCTGGTACTAAAGCTGAGTTCAAAACATAAAAGCTAGCCTAAAAACCTTTGAATCAAGACTAGGGACTCCTAGATTATCATACCTTTTCTTAATTCAGTGTTATAAATTCTACTCTACATGTATTCATTGCCCTCTGGAAGAGTTATATATTGGTTTTTCTGAGAGTAATTTGGCTTTAAGATAGAAATTACTTTTATAGACAAGAAACTAGGGTCTATTCATTCATTCAATATTTTCAGCACCTTCCAGCGGTGGGAGTTAAAGTATCCCCTAAGCTACTCAATTTTTTTTTTATATGAACAAATACATGAACACCTTATTGTAAATATGAGGACAGGAAAATCTAAATAAGCAATAGTGCT
Source organism: Tolypeutes matacus (assembly GCA_026826555.1). Taxonomy (NCBI): domain Eukaryota; kingdom Metazoa; phylum Chordata; class Mammalia; order Cingulata; family Chlamyphoridae; genus Tolypeutes; species Tolypeutes matacus. Next base: position 13,796,666 of record JAKSZT010054193.1, read on the forward strand.
TTTAAAATCATAAATAATTACCATACTGCATTATCCTTTCACTTAAGAACACTGAATAATAAATAAAGCCTCTTTTCCTTCAAATATAATAACAGGAAAGGTAAGAATTTGGGACTACTTTTTCTTAATGCTATGAATATTCAGGAAGTAAAGACATTTATTTAAAGAAGTATATATATTTTAAAATAATAGTAGCAGCAACTACAGTAACGTTTGTAGAGAATAACCACTTCATGTTTTACCTCCTTTTTCCTCTTGCCTCCCTGCTTTGCTTTACTGTTTCTCTCCTTTATCTTTCTTTCATTTTCTACTCTGATTTTATTCTTTTCCCTTTTACTTCCTTCTTCTGCTGTTGATTTCTCCTCCTCTTCTCTCTTCCTTTATTTCTTTTTTCCTTTGACTTTTCTTTTCCTCTTTCCCATCACATTTTATAAGAATAACTTTATAAATTTATTTATTTATTTATTTATTTTTAACGGGAGGTCCCGGGATCGAACCCGGGTCCCTCCATATGGGAGACGGACGCCCAACCAGTTGAGCCACATCCGACCCCAGAATAACTTTATATATAGTATCATTATTAAATGTTTCATTAAGTATTAAATATACATTAGTTAAATATTTTAATACAAAGCTTCCCCAAACCCATGCCTGTAATGCAATAAAAAGAGTAAAACATTAAAATTTTGTCTTTTGCTGTCCTTTTCTCATTTTATATTATGTTTACAGGCAAATGATTCCACTTTTCTCACTCAAATACCAAAACGTAAAAATAAAAGGAAAATATAAAAAAAAAAAAAAAAGGAAAATATAAAATTATTGTTTAATCAAAACAAATTATAATGAGAATTTAAAAGAAATCACATATAATCAGTAATACTTTTCTCTTACCTATATATTCCCAAAGACAACACAACTGGCAAAATATTTGCCCTTACTTGGTTTATAAGAAATATGGACATGATAGAAAAAGACATGCTTGGTGACAGGAAATACAACAATCACAAGAAGGTTTCCTTGGAAAAATGTTACCTACAGATCAAAGCAAAACATTTTGAGATACTAGGAAAGCATGGTAACTTCAAAGGTTGTTCTCTGCAGAGCTGTCAATCTGCTTTAGGTATAAAGCTTGCAAGAACATGAACATCCTGAAAACATTCTAGATTAACTTCCCAGTTTGACAGAAAGCAATTAAAGGCCCTGAAAAGGAGGATGGTTTGAAAGCAAAAGCTCAGTAATTCATTTGTAAAAAAAATTTCTTTCTCAGAGAATCTTTTCTAAGGTAAAAACATGACTGGAAACTGTTAACATTTTGTATAAGAACTGAGTTCTATAAACTATGAATATACAAAACAGAGGAAGAATGAGAGATGCAAATGAGATTCTAATTTATAAATGCATTAAATACCAATTTAATGCCTGATACTCTGTCTTTAAGTTTTTATTTTGACTTTTTAGGAGGTACCGGGGATTGAACCCAGGACCTTGTACATGGGAAGCAGGCATTCAACCTTTTGTGCTACATCTGCTTCTTTAAGGTTTGTTGTACAGATGATTCACCACCTCTCCATCTTTTTCTTTACTTTTGACCAAACTGCATTAAGCCTGGTTCGTTATCATCTTCCTTCTCACTGCTAACTTTCTGAGACTTCTCCAATGTGATCCAAGGAAGACACCTTCATCACCAGCAGATTTATCATCAATAGATTATGTGCAGATGAAATATTGTTCAGAACTGATATTTCAATACAGACAAATATGCTTTTGTTTTGACTGGAATGAATTTTAAGCCTCTTTGTGATTCCACACCAATTTCTCTCTTCTCTTCATCTCAGCGATGCCATTTTTTTATCTTCCACAAACCTCAAAGTTATTGCCCATGCTGTGCCCACTGTGTACCTTCCAAGATTTTCGGGCTTCTTTTTCTGCTTGGTTCTCTTCTCTGCCAAATGCAATTTTGGTTTTCCTGTATGTTGGGGCTCTCTTCTCACTCATTCTCACATCATAATACAACCTACCAATTGTCCAATGATAAGTCATTAATGAGATAAATTGTCCTCATGATTGTTTATCCATGTGCCGCAGTTTTTTATAATACGTGATTCTCAATAATGTATAGTCCTGATCTCAAGTGTTAGAAATGAAGATGAATAACATAAAAGTTTTTATTATCTCTTTTTATCTCAGTCCCTTATGTGAAGCCATATAAGGACTGTACTATTTTTCCATTCCAAAAATGTTGAGAAATCAATTAAATGCATGAGAAGGTAGATTTGTAATAGTTGCCTATCTTGATAACCAGCAGCTGCTTCCCTTGAACACTTAATTTTTTTTCTGTCTTTCAAGTACTGTGGCCCAAGACAATATGATCCTAATCTTTAAAAGAAAAATTTCTCATTGTTTTTGTGTTCCTTTTAAAAAGCAAACAGAAATAGGCATTATAAGATACTGTTGGTGGGAGTGTAAATTTATACAATGTGTTTAGAGGCCAATTTAACAATTTTTATTAAAATCTCAAATGTGCATACCCTCCCATCCAGCTATTTCACTTCTAGAAATTTTCTCTCCAGAAATACTTGGACAAGTACATATATATATATATGTGTGTGTGTGTGTGTGTGTGTGTGTATGTGTGTGTGTGTATATATATATATATATAATAGGATGTTCTCTAGGCATTATTAATAATGGAATATAGTCCTTGATACTGTAACACTATTCTCAACTCAAAAGTTTATCAGTAGAGGAATGGATAATAAATAAATAAAAGATGATTGGGGGGTTGGATGTGGCTCAACTGGTTGGGCGTCTGTCTCCCATATGGAGGGATCTGGGTTCGATCCCCAGGACCTCCCGGTAAAAAAAAAAAAAAATAAAAGATGATGCATTCAGACAGTAGAATACTATACAATTGTTAGAATAAACTAAATATGCATGAAAAAATATGGAAAGATGGACACCAAATTATTAAGAGTGGTTCTTTCTCTAGCAGAGGCACTATGGGGGATCTCTATGTATTTTCTCCATTATATATGTTACTAATAGCTGACTTTTTTTTTTTTAAAGGTGGTACCAAGAATTGAACCCAGGACCTCATACATGTAAAGCAGGCACTCAGCCCTGAGCTACACCCACTCCCCTAATAGCTGACTTTTTAAAAATTAAATTAAATTATTTTTATTAGCAGGTGTGATGGTTAGGTTCATGTGTCAACTTGGCCAGGTAATGGTGCCCAGTTGTCTGGTCAAGCAAGCACTGGCCTGGTTGTTACTGTGAGGATATTTTGTGGACTTAAATCATCAGTAAGATGATTGCATCTATGACTGATTACATACATCTACAATCAACTGAGGAGACAATTAGAGCTGTCTTATCCAATCAGTTGAAGGCTTTAAAAGAAGTGATGATTTCAGCAGTCAGAAGAGAGAATTTCATCTCTACTTCAGCCAGCCAGCTTCTCCTGGGGAATAATTGAAGACCTTCATCAGAGTTCCAGGCTTGCAGCCTGCCCTACAGAATTTGGACTTGTGTATCCCCACAGTTGCATTAGACAATTTTTATAAAATCTCATAATATTTACAGTTATCTCCTGTTAGTTCTGTTTCCCTAGAGAACCCTTACTATTACAGCAAGAAAATATATGTGTGTGTGTAATTCATATTGTACACACACACACTTTTTTTTCACTTTGCTTAAACCACCACTTATTTCAGGTTGGGATATAAAATTGAATAAGACGCAAGTCTGTTCTTCATGAAGTCAAAATACAGTGGGAGAAAAAAATACCATGTACTCAAGGCAAAAACAGAAGTCTGTGTAAGAACAGAGATGAACAAAGAACTCCTAGGCTGGCGGATTTGGGGGGTGTGTACAGAGGCCTTCCGGGGGTATATATATATATATATATATATATATATATATACACTTTTTAAAACTAACAAATGTGTATAAAAACTCAAAGGAAACACTACCAGGCAAAACAGAGTGATTGGTTGAGGTAAAGCAAGAATAGCAATTGGTCTCCTGACTTCAAACCTAGTATAATTTTTTTATATCACCACTTTTATATTTTTGAACAAGCCTTATAACTCCCTTGGTCAGTGTGTGTATCTATAAAGGGGAAAGGCGATTAGACTGGGTAAACTCTGTTCTTTTAAAGTCTAGCATTCTTTATAACTCCAGGTCTCCTCTCTTCCCTACCCCTAACCGTCCTCCTCTCACTGATTCCCCACCCCCAGTCCCCTTGACTGGAGAACAGGGTTCTTTCTCTTGAGGCAAATACAAATGAAAATTAATGGCTGCCTGTGCTGAAAAGGAACTTGAGGAAAAATCTGGGACAAAGTGTCCTGATGAGTGAGGGTGATACCGCACACGTGTCTCACATTTGCTAACTAAGATCATTGAGCTTCCAACCCCAGAGGTATCAGTAGTTCTCGGTTTTTCCCCAGTGTTAAAAGTCCAGGATATTAAGTTTTCAAAATCTAGCAACAAACAAACAAACAAACAAACAAAAAACAAAACAAAACCCCAACCAACCAACCAAACAAAAAACAAAAAACCCATCCCAACACATTCATTAAGTCATTGTATTCTGAGGAATAGTCATTTGCAACACTACTGTATTTGTGTCCATGAGTGGCATTAGGACAAAGTACAGGAGGAGAGGGACCAGAGGTTATACAGTTTACCACCAAGTCTGGGTTATTTCTGTATTTAACATTTTCCATAGTATATAGCCATTGAGTTTCAACGAGGACAACAGGTTTACAAAGAAGAAAATAGAATTCAATAATTATGCATGGATTGCTTCTCTTTCTTACTTTTTGTTTTGAATATTTGAGAAGGAAAGGATGCAGCATCTCATTTGGCATTCAAAACTACACACAATTATTTTGATAGATTGTTTCAAACCACATATATCTCCAGGAATAGCTATATTCAGCTTCAAACCTTGTAATAGAGATTCTTACAAGTCCTAGGACTGTTTTAGGTTGAGCAAGTCTTATGGACTTGCCCATAAGATTTCTGAATCTTCACCTAGTCCAAATGAGAAGCCGAAATCTGGAAATGACACAGAAAATTCTGGGGCATAGGGACAATGGTGTCTGTGGGTAGTGCAGGTGCTGCTAGTTTGAAGAACTGGTACATTTACTGGATCCCTGCATTATTTAACCTAAATCCTTATTCCTAGAGACTACAAAGTCTTTTATAACTTGAAGATTTTTGATACCTGCTAATGAAGAAATGTTAAAAAGCATCCCTTTATACTTCACTTCACACAGGACTAGATTCTGTAAAATGCCAAATATACAAAGAATTATTTGGGGACAATCATTCACTCTAAACCCAATGTAACCTTAAGAAATTCTGATTCTCTTTATTGTGCACACACACACAAATACATGCATACACTATTTTTTTTTTAACCAAAACTGAATTTGCAAGGTATTTCTTACCTAACTTGAGTAAAATTGTCCTCAACAATATTTTTTTTTTTTTTTTTTTTTACTGGGAGGTCCTAGGGATCGAACCCAGGTCCCTCCATATGGGAGATGGACACACAACCATTTGAGCCACATCCGTCCCCTCAACAATATTTTTTATACATGTTTTCAAAAGGAATTTTTTTTCCAAAAAATTTTTTTCTGTCAGAAATGGGGGTACAAAATATAATGTACCCAGAGTTAAGATGCCATAAATCATTCTAGTTGCGGCTTCCAAGGAATCCACATGTTCAAACCACAAGATTGGCATATCATCAGAACTCTGCATTTCACTGCCCTTGTTTAAAACTCTAAACTCAAAAACTTTACTGTGACATAATTTCTAAAACAAGCCAAGTCAATTTGAAACCACATGTGCTGTCATCCTCCCTTATTACACTGAGGAGGAGACAAACAGAAACTTTAATGTCTCTCTTAAGGGTTTTTTTTTTTAAGATGCTTAGATTACATAAATGTTACACAAAAATTACAGGGATTCCCATGATCTCCACCTCCCATACCTCCCATAACATCCCACATAAACATCTTTCATTAGCGTGGCACATCACCTGCAATGGATATACACATCCTGGGGCTTTGCCACTAAGCATAGACCACAGTTCACATCGTAGACCACATTCTCTCCCACACAGTTCTGCATGGTATACACTGATGTAAAATGGCCTATATCTGTCGCCACAACATCACTCAGGACAATCCCCAAGTCCTGAAAAAGCCCTTATATTACAACTGCCCTTCCCCTCCCTGCCCCGAAAGCATCTAGTGGCCACTGGCTTCACCTCACTGTTATAATTTCCATTGCTTGAATCCCAATATGTCTACAACAGAATACCATTAAGTCCACTCTAGTCCATAGCTCTTCCCCCAATCCTGAGGGGACTGGACTGGTGATTCCACTCCATCTCCAAGTGAGAGTGGGCTTATATCCCATGGATACAGTGGATGGGATTATCCTGCCTTCAGCTGCAGGCTCTCTCCATTCCCTGCGATGGCCGTTGTCCATCATCGTTGTCTCCTCACCAGGTGACTTGGGTGAGTCCATTGAGCTGTAGAGTAGGAGTTGCAGCTCCACCGAGATTCCAGGCATGGCTGGCACATAGGCAGGCCAGAGGCTCCAGTCTCTGGAAGTACACCTACAAACCCCAGCCTCACATATAGGCTTGAATAGAAGGGACTAATGGACCATGTGCAGGGAGGACTTATTTGAGTCCAACTCTGTCACTCTCAGGAGCACAGATTCCAAAGTAGAGCCCACTGATAAGGCGTCAATCTCTGGGGCTATCTCCCCTTATATAGGACCTGGGTGTCTCCAGAGCCCTCAGGAGTCCCTCTGTTTGGGGTGATACCCACTTTGGTGTTCTATGATATCTACTGAGGTGTGTGTAAGCGTTACCTCTGGGATGACCTCCCGACTCTCTTTGAAGTCTCTTAGCCACATGAACTCATTTGTCTTTACCTTTCCCCCCTTTTATTCAAGGTTTTTTTCCAGTCGTGTTTCCAGTTGGCACTTGGTATTAGTCCTTCGTTGCCAGGGAGGCTCATTCCCGGGAGTCATGTCCCACATTGGGGGGAAGGTAATGCATTCATATGCTGAGTTTGGCTTCTCTTAAGGTTTTTTGATCAGACAATTGTCCAGCTCATTTTAATTTCTTTTTTTTTGAATTGAGATATAATTCACATACCATAAAATTCACTCTTTTTAAAATATGCAATTCAGGCTTTTTTTCATATATTTGTAAAGTTGGGCAAACATCCTCACTGTCTAATTCCAGAATATTTTCCTTGCCCCATGTGCGTGTTAGAAGTCATTCCCCATCTCCCCCTTCCCTAAGCCCCTGCAACCACCAACCCATTTTCTGTCGCTATAGATTTACCTATTGTGGCCATTTCATATAAATGGATTCAAGCAATATGTGGCCTTTTGTGTCTCACTTTTTTCACTTAGCAAAATGTTTTCAAGGTTCTTCCACATTGTAGCAGGTATCAGTACTTCATTCCTTTTTATGGCTGAATAATATTGTGTGTATATAGCATATTTTGTCTATACATTCATCAATTGATGGACAGTTGAATAGTATATTCTTTTTGGCTATTATTAATAATGTTTCTAGGAATGTCCATGTACAAGTTTTTGTGTGGACATATGTTTTCAATTCTCTCAAGTATATACTTAGAAGTAGAATTGCTGGGTCATATGGCAACTTTACGTATAACTTTTTGAGAAACTGTTTTTCCAAAAGAGTTGCACCAACAATGTATGAGGATCCCAATTTCTACACATCCTTTTCAACACTTATTATTATCTGTCTTTTTGATTATAGCTATCCTAGTGGACGTGAAGTGGTACCTCATTATGGTTTTGATTTGCATTTCCCTAATGACTAATGATGTTAATCACCTTTTTATGTGCTTATTGGCCACCTATATATCTTCTTTGGAGAAAGGTCTATTCAAATCCTTTGCCCACTTTTTAACTGGGTTATTTGTATTTCTATTGTTCTGATTTCTTTCTGTGAGTTTGCCAAGAGCCAGACCCACATACAATCAATATTTCAAAATAAAGGAAAACTCCTAGCAGATTTTTAATAGGGAAAAAAAAATCCAATTTTTCTTTTCCTCCGTCTTACCCAAAGATATACTAGTAGTAGACTTCTTTTTGTAAATACACAGCAAAAGAACTAAGTTATAAATATTTTTACATGGGTTAAAAAAGATTCAGATAATGTGAAGTAATAATATCTATCTTACATTGCTGTTTTAAGAGTGAAATGGTCATTTAGTTTACCACTATATGTGTAGAGCTTAGTACAGGAGCCTGGTATATAGTAGACACTCAATAAATACAGGCTCAAAGAACTCCTAAAGTACCCAGCAGAGTTCCTCAAATACATCAGTAAGTGTGTGTTCCCTTCCCCTTCTCTTCAAGAAACTTGAAGGAGGGAAGAATAACCACCCCAAGAGATTCCTTTGAAATATCTGGATTGTAGTACATTATGAGTTAATTACGTCCCTCCTAAATGCTGTGAGGCTTATGGAACAAAATATTTAAAGAATCTGAACACTGCAACCCTACTTATCTTTGCTGAAAAATGAGAGTTTTGACTGTGTTGGAGAGTGTTTGGATTTGGAAAGGTAAGAAGGTCCAAGGAAGCTGAAGTATTCCTAACTTTGTGAAACTGAGTCCTTTGTCAATACATTTTCAGGCTTGATATTCCAAGGGTCAGTGATATAGACTCCCAGGGAAGAGATGCACATGATCATTGTGGCCTGGAAACAGAAATAAGGACAAGGTAGCATGCCAGGCAATTCAGGACCTTGTGGGGGTTAAAGGCAGGAGTGTTATTTGTTCAGTACTATCACAAGGCTCTTGTTGTCATAGTTAACATTTCAAGTAAACACCGTCTCACTCCCAATTCCACAACTCCCCTTACCCTGACACAAACACTAAGTTTGATCCTCTAGAAATAATGAGAAAACATTGCATAAATTAAGAAAATTCATTGCTCATCCTCTAATATTGTTTATGTCAATGTAGAATCCAACATGACTAAAAATGTCCTACTTACACATCTTCATAAAAGTATTTGACTCTGGACTTGGGCAAAAAAGCTACTTATTGCAAACTGGAAATTATATTTTCTGTGATATAAAATGTCCTGTTAGGATCATGACTGTTTATAATGCCTAGAAAATAGAAATGACTTACTAATGCAGTTTAAATTAATGCAAAATGAATAGTTGAAGGCAGGAATTAAAAATCATTAGCTTTTGGGGAATGGATGTGGTTAAAGCAGTTGAGTGCTGGCCTCCCACATGTGAGTTCCTGGGTTCAGTCCCTCGTGCCTCCTAAAGAAAAGAAAACAGAGGAGCAAAGAAACAATGAGCAGACAATGAGCAAACAATGAGCAAACATCGAGCAAACAGACAAGGAAGCCAACTCCAGGGAGCTGATGTGGCTCAGTGGTTGAGAGCCGACCTCCCGCATGTGAGGTCCCAGGTTCAATCCCTGGTCCCAGTACCTCAAAAACAAACAAAAAAATCAAATCATTAGCTTTCAAATATTTAAAATGTAGACAAAGAATATTTCAATTTGAAAAAGTACTCTGATAATCACTTTTTAAAAAGAAGATCTGATATACATATACACATATATTCCAAAAGACATTTAAATTGTTGAGCACTCACAATAATGTTTGAAAAAAGCGAAACTTTCCTCTTACTACTATTAGACACCGGGTTTAGTTCCAAACCTAGACTTCAGTTAATTTCTTTTTGGGAAGATACAAGAGGCAGAACTGAAAAATCAAGATATTCTGGAAAATTTGATGAACTCCCCAAGGTGGATGATTTGGAATATGTCTTCTAGCAATGACTGGAAGCTTAACACCTGCTAATTCCGTGCTACTATAATGTAGTTCTTACCTTTACTGGGTCTGAAAAAAACAGAATTTCCTTTTAACCTCTGGTATTTCTTAGCAGTTTGCTGCCTGTAGCATGATCACCTGATGGTGTACTTTAAGCCAGCTGTGTAAGTATCTTTATAGCAGTTTGTCTGTATTAAAGAACATTAAAAGGAAAGGAATGGCTAGTTATATATAGGAGATCTCACCAGCTGAGATTTAAGGAAGACTTAGAGAAAAGCTAATATGAGTAGGATGTACATTGTGGAGGAAGATGTAGCAGTTGTAATATAGGAAAACATTAGAAATGATGAAATAAAAAAAGATCTATGAGAACAGGTAAAGTGGTTGTTTTAGCTAGTGGTCAAATCCTTGAAAATTGGAGCTACGAAAAATAATTAGGTAGCTCTGCAAGCACACTGTTACTCGGAAACAGCAGAGGGTTTTTGTCTAATGGGCTGCAGGAGCAGAGAGAGGTAGATGAGAGCCATGGAAACAGCATCACTAGGACAACTGGGAGCTCCGAGAAACATCCGGGTGGCCCGCGCCGGCCGTCGGAAGCAGCCAGAGCTTAACATGAGCAGTCATGTCTGCAGCTCTCGTCGCAGTTCGTTCTAAATTGAAGTTTGCTTCTTGGATATGCTTTCAACTTGGGAAATTAAAAAAAAGATCAACAAAAAGAACCTATGGCATATTTTGGAGATTATGTGGAACGAATAAAAGGGTCCTCAGGATTTAACCTAATTCACCTGTTCTATTCCTCAGGCTTTTTATTATTTTTTTAAAGCCTGTTCTGGTTTTTTGTTTTATTTAATGAAGTACTGTGTTGACCTAAAGTTGTTTGTGAATACATTTACCACTCTCATAAGGATGAGGACATGATTTCAATTACATGTGATAAAAACTTACCTTTTGAAAGATATGGCTTTTGTAAATAATATTCTATTACATAACAAGAATTTTAAAGTTTTTTTTCTGAAACCATGTTCTTCAAAGTCATGGTATCCTGCCAGGATAATTATGCTTATTATGTTTACAAGAGGCAAAAATGGAAATTGTTGAAACAATTTGTCCAAATGATCTAATAATTTCATAATTGAGCTATAATTTAACCTGAATTGCTAGAGTCCCTTAATCATTTTTGCGGCTGTTGTTCAAATAAAAGGACTTTGATTTTAAGATAATCACAACTGAAAGGTAGCTGATATTTCTAATAATTTTCTCAGCAATACTGTTTCATTTCTCACCTGGAAGTAAAAGCATGTGTAATTGTGCTTAAATTGCATATTGTAGTAGTGGCATCTCTGCATTTTCATAAATTAAAAAATTATAAAATGGGAACTTACTTAATAAAGAGTCAAAATAAAAAATCTGAAGACATTAATATATAAGGTACTTTTATAGTTTTATTTCTTGGAGAAATAGCAAGGTAAAGAAATCAGAGTCTCAAGGAGATAAAATATATTAGGATATTAAGACTGACTTCGAACATAAAACAATACCTGTGTCTCTATGAGGTAAACCCAAGCAGTGGGGTTTATTTAATTGGTTAACTCAGTATTTAAGTTCTGAATTTACGAATAACCATAAGTTTCTTTGCTTCAGCTAGAGGTACTATTTATAGGCATAGATTATTAATACTGAACAATCACCCCATATTCATTTTCCTAAAATAAAGAGGGGATATAATAATTGTTCTAGGGGAATGGATGTGGTTCAAGTGGTTGAGTGCCTGCTTCCCACATGGGAGGTCCCAGGTTCGGTTCCTGGTGCCTCCTGAAAAAAACAAAAACAAACAACAAGCAAAACAAAACAAAACAAAAACAACTCAGGGGAGCCAATGTGGCTCAGTGGTTTAGCACCGGCTTCCCACATACAAGGTCCTGGTTCAATCCCCAACCCCAGTAGCTCCCCCCCCCCAAAAAAAAAAACTGTTCTAAATGACCTCCTTGGAATACTGTGAAAATTACTAAGATTATGGTCATAAAGTTTCATTTTCTTAGAAAGGACAAAATTTTTTTAAAAGATCACTAATTGAAATTAATATATCCTCTAAGGGAAAACTGAAAATAATGGCATAATTTATTCTCAATTTTTAAATAGAGAATTGTTTTATACCTTCAACATATTTACATGATTACAATCTTTTTTCTGCTGAAGAAAAACCCACGAAATTTCCACAGATTCTTTTATCAGGTGTTTTTAATTTAATTTTATTATTATTATTTTAACTTAAGTTGATTCTCAAATGTTACTTGTTTTACTATGTCCTGTTTCACTGACTGCATTTTCACATGTCATTCTCTGGAATACTTCTGCTACCTCAGGAAAATCCTTATTTTTGTGATCAGGATTCTGTTGTGTTATGTTTTGTTTTGTTTTGTCTTGTTTTTTTCTTTTTCTTTCCTTTTCCCATTGAATAGGACTACTTGAAGTCTTCCTTGGCAACTATGATACATGCTTCTTTGGGGAACAAATTCTTGGTTATCAGACTTTAAAAATCTTTTCTAAACTTTTTTACACTTTTCTTTCTTGGCATGGTGGCTTCTCTCCAAACTTGGGAATTTTATGTTGGCTTTAATCAACATTGTTTGAAAAGTAGAGCTTTACACATGACCTCCAACACCACTTCAATTTGTCTTTGACAAATTTGTAAATATAGAAGCCCAGCTTTCTGTTTTGTCTCAGTTCTTGTATTTCTTTCTTTCTTTATTTTTTTAAAAAAACATTTATAAGATTCTCTTAAAGGGCTCTTTGAAATCCTTCAAATTTAATTTTTTAAGATCAAAATTCCTCTGGATATTTCATTCAGAGATTTCATGCTTAATTCTTTGAACTATATTTTCCACACTTGCATCTCCTTCACAAAATTCTCTTCACAGATTGCCCTTCATTGAAATATGTCCCTCTTTTCTTGCATCTTTTTATCTTGACAAGTGGGATATCAAGTACTCTGCCTACTAATTATTAAAATACAGCTACACAAAACAACATCAAAATATATAATAATTGCTGATTAATTAAGCTTTCATGTCCTTCTTTCAGAAGCAGACATACGAACCGTCTTCTAAAGTTTACATTTGATCCAGAGGGTGGTAGAGTGATCCCCATCTAGGGACAGGACACCCTGCAGGAAGGACCCATTTGTGACAATACTTGAGACTTGTGGCAGACACACTGAATGGTGACCCTCACTGATCCATTCTCTTGTGTAATCCCCTCCCCTTGCATGTTAGCAGGAAGCTATGCATTGCTACTAACCAACAGAATATGGATGTGACTCCTTTGATTAGGTTATGCTATATGGCAAAGGTGATAGGTTGTCACTCCCTCAATTACATTTCACTTTATAATACCAGGTCTTGGCAGAATGGTGGGATAGACTTCTGCTGGCCTTGAAGAAATAAGCTGCTATGTTGTGAGAAGGCCTGTGAAAGGGCCACATGAGGGTGCCTTCAAGAAACTGAGGTCTTCAGGCATATCACTGAAAGAAAATGAATTCTGCCAACAATCTGAACGAGCTTGGAAGTGAGTCTCCCCCAGACGGGCCTCCAGATGAGAATGCAACCTGGATGACACCTTGATTGCAGCCTTGTGAGATCTGAGCCAAGGACACAGAAAAGCTGTGGACTCCTGACACATGGAAGCTGGGAGAAAGGAAGTGTGTGTTGTTTTAAGCTGCTGAGTTTATGGTAATTCATTACAGCTACAGAACACTAATACAGCCTTGTCACCTTTTTTTCCCTAGTGACAACTTCCAAATGTTCACATTTTTTTCTTTTTTGTTCTTTATTCCTATATTTTAATTTATTTTTTCATCTATGTGTTTTGAAGTATGCTTTAATTTGTTGTGCCTTTCATACATATTAACATCTTCATCTGGAACACATTCAAGCACTAAAGTTATATTTAACAGTATACATTTTAAAAAAACGAAAGTATCGATTTTTTAAAAAAGGTGTATACTACTTCTTGAATTTTGTAACTGGGCCAAGTTCTGTTACTGATTTTTTACAAAATGCATAGATTATTAAAATTACTTCTTTGTATTTTTAAAACTAGAATTACAAACTTCAATTAATGGCTTTAGCTCTATGCATGTATTATAACACTGATCAGACTGCTTTCTTATAAGACACACTGCACTACTCAGGCAATATTCAATGTTTCCCCAATTTATGCTTTCCGTTCAGAAGACAGCATAGAACAGAGATAATAATGATCAATAAGGGATCAAGTTTAAAATAAATTCCGTGTACTATGTAATAAAGGCGATTTTTTCTACTTTATTTGAAGACACCAGAAATACCATAGTCCATGCTTACATGTTTTAGTTATAGCTGCTTCTTTGTTGAAATAGATATAAATGCATAACAGTATGTTCTTCTGAATAACTATTCGTTGTTAGCATAGAAATATCCTGAAGATACTTTCTCCTGAATTGTCATTAAAATGAGTCACATGTCCACGTGAAACCAGACTTATCAAGATAACTGTTCTTATTTTTATGCTTCTTCATTTAACTTTTTCCTCTGACAAAACTAAAGTCTTTATTATTATTATTATTATTTTCTTGTAATGTTTCTATTGAAACAATCATGTCAATAAATTCTCTGAAACTATTGGTTTTGTAAAAATCGTATAATATTTATGCTGAGTCTATTGGCCTGTTTGGCTGTACAAGTTGTAAGACCTTAAAAACTCAGCAGTATGGTACTGGTTCAAGATTGTGTATTCTCTATTTATATGTTCAGTTGTTTAGTTATATTCAGAAATCAGATTATAAACTACTTTATTCTCAAAGTCATCTTGTGTGGGAATTATCCAGTTGTGAATTTCCATAGAAACTATTTGTGGCAAGTGATTGACTTTTATCTTCCACAGCCTTTAATTTTATTGTGATAAAATATATATAACATAAATTTTGCCATTTTAACCATTTTTGGGTGTACAATTCATTGATTCATTGGCATTAATTACATTTACAATATTGTGCTACAATCACTACCATTCATGATCAAAACTTCTTCATCATCCATAACAGAAACTCTGTACTCATTCAGCAGTCACCATTCCCCTCTCCTCCCAGTCCCTGGTAATCTCCAATCTACTTTCTGTCTCTATGACTTTGCTTATTCTAGATATTTTATATAAGTGGAATCAAACAATATTTGTCCTTATGGGTTTGGCTTATTTCACTCAACAAAATATTTTTTTTTTTTTTTTTTAAAGATTTTATTTATTTATTCATTTATCCCCCCCCTTGCTGCTTGTGCTCGCTGGGTCAGCTAACCACGCCGTGCGGGTGGGCTTGCCTTCACCAGGAGGCCCCGGGAACCGAACCCGGGGCCTCCCATATGGTAAACGGGAGCCCTACTGATTGAGCCACAGCCGCTTCCCAACAAAATATTTTCAATGTCATTTTTACAAGTTTTTATTTTTAATTGGACTCTGTTTTAGTTTCCCCAGCTGCTCAAGCAAATACCATGAGATGCGTCAGGTATCTCATGGTATTATGAACAATGGGAATTTATTTGCTCACAGTTTTGGGTTAGTAAAAAGTCCAAATCAAGGTATCATCATGGTGATGCTTTCTCTCTGAAGACTGTGGCACTCTGGGGCTGGCTGCTGGTGATCTTTGGTCCTTTGCATGTCACATGGCAAGGCACATGGCAGTGTCTCCTGTTTTCTCCCTTTTCTTCCAGGATCCATTGATGTTCAGCTTCTGGCTGCTCCCTCTTTAGCTTTCTCTCTCTCCATCTGAATTTTATTCTCTTATAAAGGACTCCAGTAATAGGATTAAGACCTATCCTGAATGAGATGGGCCACACCTTAACTGAAGTAATTTCATCAAAAAGTCTACTTACAATGGGTTTATACCCATAGGAATGGAATAAGTTTAAGAACATGTATTGGGAAGCGGCTGTGGCTCAATCAGTAGGGCTCCCGTTTACCATATGGGAGGCCCCGGGTTCGGTTCCCGGGGCCTCCTGGTGAAGGCAAAGCCCGCCCGCACGGCGTGGTTAGCTGACCCAGCGAGCATAAGCAGCAAGGGGGGGATAAATGAATAAATAAAAAAAAAAAAAAAAAAAAAAGAACATGTATTGCTGGGGTATATACAGCATCAAAACACCACAGACTCTATGAATGAATTACTAAAACATATAAGAATTATTAGATCTACTGTGAAAGAATATGTTGGTGACTCTTTCACAGTGTATTTTTTTTTACATATGTTGTGGGAACAGGCTGTAGGGTTGGATTTTAAGAGATACAGAGAGTTGTAAGAGTAGTTGTCACAGTTTCATAAACTTCTTCAATGTTTTTATATGCTCCTGTCACAGATCATATATGAACTTAATCTTGTGCAATTTCCATCTTGTTCAACCAAGAAATGGTTCTTGTGCGAATTCTTTAGACTGTTTCCACCTGCCACAGGGTATTAGCAGATTAGAGCAAGAATTGGGGGGTGCCCTGTGTCATCTAAGTGAACAACAGCTCATTTGTTTGCCTTTCTACCTTGAAGGATATTTGAAGAATGACTTTTGAAGAGAGGGTTTTGTGAACATAAAAATAGCCACATACTTGCATAGGAGTAGACAGATATTTGACGGAAAGAAGTATCTTACAACCACATAACTACAAATAGGAAAGAAAGCCTAACATAAGAGGCAGGCTCTCCTTGCATCTGCTTTTTCCAGTGTGCTGAGTGTTTACCCACCCCTAGCCACCTCGGGCTCATCTAACAGATGCCCAGGATCATGGTGGAAACTGCCAACACTGGTCATTGATCCTATTCTGGAGCTGACCAGGAGAAAATCCAAAAGGAAAAAAAGGGGATGTAATGAGAGAGGTGTTTTATTCTTTCCACAACTTCACATTCCGTAAGGGATGACGTAGATTTCTTGGTGTGTTCTTGCATGGATAACTGACAACGTGATAGTGGCTAAATCATTTTACTGGGCAGTATTCTTGGAATTTTTCATCACCCCACTGACATGGAGGGGCTCTGCAGAAATCATGCAACTGGTCTCTTTTCTATACAATAGGTAATAGGATGTTTTATATACATTTAAGAAAGTAACACTAGGGACAAACAGTCCTTAAGATTCAAAATACCTTATTTTCCTTGATATTAATATTATTACATGAAAGAAATGCTTTTTCTTTTTACTTACTTTAGAAGAAAAAAGGATTTTTTAAAAAAAGGCTGATGTGCCTTGACAAATGACAGAAGACACTTCAATGAGTGGTCTGTGAGAACTGTTATTAAACAGTAAATGCATAATTGAAAGAGTGGTTAGTTTGAATTGTTAAAGAGGCTTGGATGGGTGACATAAATGCCAATATTAGAGGTATGTGGCTAATTCCGTAGAACTCCAGATAAAAGCAAACTGCACTGGGTTCAGTCGTTGAAGAAGAAATTATTTTTAATTGTGTCATGCCTCATTTTATAGTTCATTAAGAAAACGTCCAAGCTTAAAATAGATGAAGCCTGAAGAGTAGAAATCACCATGTGAATAGGGATTCAAACATGTACAGAAGCAAGGGCCTTTCAGTGGCCACAGCCCCACCTTCTTGCTGTGGAGAGTTTTCCAGGGGTCCAGAGGAGGAGACGTGGCCAAGCACCAACTGGACGCAGGTGCAGCCACTCTTCCGCAGGGAAGGAACAATGTCTAGAGTAAGCAGTCATTGGTTTGGCATACCCCGTGGTGACTGCCAGTCCTTTGCAGGTTTTTGTCTATTCTTTGTGTGGTGTTTGACTCAGCTTGAGCTCAAAGAATCAGCAGCTAAAGCTGGAGCCTACCTTTCTGCAGAGAGCATAGTATTTGATGTTTCTGGACATTTTTGAAACATGTAACCCCTGCCCCGAGCTCCTGCTGCCTTACAAGCACTTCTCATATGAAAGTACAAGACTTTAAAAAACTATACCCTCCACACACTCCACTCCCATTTGTGAGGCAAACAGACAATGTTTTCTGACAGCTGGTTGTCCTTCTGGTGTTTGAAGTGTGGCAGAAAAGCATGATGGAGTAATAAGGGAGAAGGATGTTTCTCTGAGGTGACGACTCAGCCTTCCTGAGTGCAGACACCCCTGGGCTTTCTGCTCTTCTGCCCTGCAAGCTGCCTCTCCTGCCAGGATCTCAAACCTTGTCTTTTTATTGTAGTGCAGCTAAGCGATTTCTACTTACCTATCTGGCTTTTCATTTATTCACAATTTCTTGATCACAACAAACATTTCAACTACTATGTTATGGTGTTGTCAGCATGAATGTTAGTAAAGATTTTTAATGGCATCCAATCTTTTTCCATTTATATTCTTGCCTGAACTTCTCCTTTACTTTTATTCATTTGTGAATGCTTCCTAGCCTCCCTTTTCCAGAAAACTAGGAGGAATATTTATGCTGGACATAAAGCTATAATGTCGCAACCATGTCAGGCCAAAGACATTTAAAAATTTTTTTGATAATCTTTGGTTTGCTATGTTTGAAGTTTATAAATAATTCAGATATATGCATATACATTGCTATATTATGGATATACAGTTTAAGAATTGTTCAGACATACATCTTTTGAAACAACTACATTTTAAAAATTGCACTTTGTGTATACAAAAATGTTTTGCACTTTTAACAGAATGAATGCTTTACAAATAATAAATGGTGAAGAAGCATGAGTTCTTTAAATGTCAGAATTTTTAAATTGCTTTATTACAGATAAAATGATGGTTTTTAAAGCAGCAAAAGCACCAAACATATTGTGGCAGTTTGCAGCTGATGGACCCCAGAAAATCATGTCCTTAGAGCTAATGCATTCCTGTGTGAGTAAACCTATTGTAGGTGGGAACTTTTGATTAAATTACTTCAGTTAAGGGCTTTGATTAGATTGCAGGACCCAGGGTGGGTCTTAATTCTCTTACTGGAGTCCTTTATAAATGGAGGAATAAAAAGCTGCAGATATAGGAAGTTGACAAACCTGAGAGAGAGAAAAGCCACAGATGGAGCAGCCCGAAGCTGAAGGTAACGATGGCCAGAGGAGAGGGGAGAGATGAATGGACTGGCATTGTGCCCTGCCATGTGCCTGATCGCCCACAGCCATGGCTCGGTGAGAAATTGCCTTAGTCTGGACACTTCCATGGCCTCAGAACTGTAAGCTTTTAACTGAATAAATCCCATTGTAAAAGCCAACTCATTTCTGGTACATTGCTTTGGCAGCATTTAGCAAACTAAAACATATGAAAATCAACAAAGTATACAATTTAAAACATAAAAAATATATCTAAAATTTTATCTTCAGTCTTAGTGTGTGATCTTGAAATAAGCATCATTTAGGATTGATTATAGAGAAGCACCCAAAGACTGTCATTTGAAAAGGAACAATTAATCTGAGTGGTGATTATCAGGAAATCCACTAGGCAGCAGAGAAGCCTCCCAGGGAGTGACCTGGGCGTCTCACTCAGAGCACCTTTCCAGAATTTATGAGCATTTCACTCCAAAGACGACACCAGCCTCCTTCCTTCTTGTCCAATGTTCTTGTTTCTGTCTATATTTTGCTTCAAATTCTTTGCCCATTTTGCAGCAAGAGAAAGGCCTTCATAGCTATCTTTGAGCCATGGCTTGGCATCTGGCCTCAAGAATATTTTTTAGTTTCCAGGTGAAAGAAAATAGTCCAGGGATTGCCAAACTCAGCCAGACACGCTGTGGGCCTTGCTCCCGCCTCCCACATTCAACAATCAAGTGTTTCTTTGCTCTCCTGATAGATAAAAGAAAACCAATAGATTTTCTTGCTGATTGTGAGGCAAAATTGGCTGGGTATGAGGTATAACTAAATTGGAAAACCCCTGCTGTGTAATCTATCAACACAGAAAAATGACTGATAAAATGATTTTAAATAATTGAAGAGTATGCTGCAGATGTTAAGGACATTGCTCTTTGTCTCATTTAAAACGGAAAAGAAAATATTTTGTTTTAAGGGGCACAATTCTATGAGGCCTAAGGAGACATCTAATACTTGCAGTTAAGTAAATTAAAAGGTAAATCAAGGAAAGATGAAAAAGCAAAAAGATGCCAAAGCAAGGAAAAGCAAAATTTGTTCAAAAAAGAAGCATTATAATCAGATATTTCAGTGTGTGCTACTTATTTCACAGAACTATAAAGGAAGGAAGGAAGAAAGGGAGGGAGGAAGGGAGGAAGGAAGGGAGGAAGGGAGGGAGGGAGGGAGGAAGGAAGGAAGGAAGGAAGGAGGGAGGGAGGGAGGAAGGAAGGAAGGAAGGAGGGAGGGAGGGAGGGAGGGAGGGAGGGAGGAAGGAAGGAAGGAAGGAAGGAGGGAGGGAGGGAGGGAGGGAGGAAGGAAGGAGGAAGGAAGGAAGGAGGGAAGGGGAAAAATTTAAATACTTAAGCTTGGTTTTGAATATTGTAATTTCTGATTTAAAACATAACATTTTAATGTGGCTTTAAGCATTTTTTTTTCCTCTGAAATGTCCATTATGCAGCAAATGTTGCTTACTCCTGAGCTAGAGTAAGGCCAGAGGAAAAACAAACAGCAGTAGCAGCAGGGTTAAGTGAAAGGAAGTGTAACCAGAAGTGACAGGACTCAAGGATAGCTTTTGTCTTCTCCCACACCAACCCTGAAGTAGGACTCTGTGTTTTGCCCTATTTCCCAGAAGTAGATGAATTCTACATAGCATTAATGAGTTTTATAGACTGGACTGAATTTCATGGCAATGTGGAGAATGGGGATTATATAACATAGATCACAGATTTTATTCAATATCCACCTGTGAACACCTCTTTCCCTTCACTCTATTTAGCTACCAATTGTCAGGCGTTGAAACTCCTCGCCACCAGTCATCTTCACCTTTTGGTTTTTGGCAGTTTATGATGTGTTAGGACATGGTTTTCTGTGAATTTATCCTGTTTGGAGTTCACTGAGTTTCTTGAATTTGTAAATTTATGTCTTTAACCACATTTGGGATCTTTTCAGCCATTATTTTTGCAATATTTTTTTATGCACCAATCACTTTCTCTGCTCCTTCAGGGACTTGAATAACTTGGGTGTTAGACCTTTTGATGTCCCACAGACCTCTGAAGCTCTATTTCATTTTTCCCTCTCTTCTGACTGGATAATTTATATTGATCTATCTTCAAGTTTTTGACTCTTTCCTCTGTCATCTCTATTTGTCTACTGAACCCATGAGAGATTTTTTAAAATTTCAGATATTATGTTTTTTCAGTTCTAAAATTTCCATTTGGCTCTTTTTTTACACTTTCTATTTTTCTGCTGAGAATATCAGCCTTCCATTCATTTCAACAGTGTTTACATGTACTTCATGGGGAATGGTTATAATTGCTGCTTTAAAATCTTTGACTTAGCCGTCGCGTGCGCCCGCGCATGCGGCGTCCCCCGCCGCGCGTCGGGACCGGGGTCCGGTGCGGAGAGCCCGTCGGCCCGGGAAACGGGGCGCGGCCGGAAAGGGGGCCGCCCCCTCGCCCGTCACGCATGGCTCGTTCGTGGGGAACCTGGTGCTAAACCACTCGTAGACGACCTGCTTCTGGGTCGGGGTTTCCTACGTAGCAGAGCAGCTCCCTCGCTGTGATCTATTGAAAGTCAGCCCTCGACACAAGGGTTTGTAAAAACAGAAAAAAATAAAATAAAATAAAATAAAATCTTTGACTTATAATTCTAACATTTGGGTAATCTGGGTTGGTATCTATAATAGTTAGCCAAAGGGGTTGTATTAGTCATCCAAAGGGGTACTGATGCAGAGCACCAAAAATTGGTTGGCTTCGATAAAGGGTATTTATTTGGGGTAGAAGCTTACAGTTACAAGGCCCTAAAGAGTCCAACTCAAGGTACCATAAGAGGTACTTCCTCACCCAAAATCTGTTGCCACGTGTTGAAGCAATATGACAGGCAATGTCTGCAGGGGTTCAGTCTTCATCTTTCCTCTTAAGGCTCTGTGGGCCCCAGCTTCTTCCAATCTCAGCTGAAGGCTGGCATAGGGCTCATCTCTCTTCCTCTGGGGCTCATTTATTTCTGGGCTCAGCTGCTCTGGTCTCTTTACAAGGTCAGCTGTAAACTATCAGGTGAATGGCTCAGCTCTCTTCCCAGGGCCGCAGGATCAAAGCCCTCTCCTCTTCTGTGTCTGTGGAGCTCTCTCTTCACATGTGTATCTTATTCTGTGTATCTACTTTTGTGTGTCTCCTTGATTGAGTGTCCGTTTATATAGCCCAAGAAGGGGGCAGGGACTCAAACTGAGTTACACTCTACTGATGTGGTCAAGTCAAAGCCCTAATCTTAACATAATTGAATCAAAGACATCTCAGCTGAATCTAATACAATCAAAGTGTAGCACACCCAGAGGACCAGACCAGTTTACAAATATAATCTCTCTTTTTGGGATTCATAAACAATCTCAAACTGCTTACAGTATCTGTTGACTGCCTTTTCTCAAAGAATTGGTCAGCTTTCCAGATTCTTTATATGTCACATGATTTTGGATAGTCTCCTGGACATTTTAAATATGATGTGAATCTCTGGGTACCTGTTTGTTTTAGCAGGCAATCAACCTGCATAGGTTTAGATCACAAGTTCCATCTCATCTCTTCTGGGCAGTGGTTCCAATATTAGTTATCAGTTAAGTTTTCAAAGCCTTTGCAATGCTGGGTTTTTGGGGGTGTGTGTGTGTAATCCTCACATGTGCAACTTGGAGGTGATCCTGGAATTTCTGTCAGTTCCCTCACAGAATTGGGTTCATTCTGTAAATCTCTCCTCACTGAGGTTTCTGCCACACTCTCCAGTTCCCAAGGACCTCTCTTTCTGGTTCCTTTGGCTAGAAAGATGAGGTTCTCTTAGAGTTTTAGCCTCCTGTGTTGTCACACAGTTCCACACACCTGGGTCCACCCTCACAGTGAAGCAGTGAAAGAAGAGAGAGAGGAAAAATAATGGTACCCCCCCACACACATTCTTTGTACAGCAGGGACTCTTTTCCTGATTCTGATACCTAATGAGATAGGTTTCCTCTCAGGGTCTTAGTTGTCTTTGCTGCTGCAGCCGCCATCACAATAGTGTGGATCCATGACTGAATGGCTTCCAGCTCAAGGTTGGGAGAGAAAAAAAAGAGAAAACAAAAACAGGTACTCCTGCCACACTCTCCAGCTCTCAAAGGTTTCTTTTCCCAGTCCTCTGGCCAGAAAGTTTCTGTCTTCTGCATCTGATGAGAAGTCCCTTGACTTGGCCCATCCTCCAGTCAAAGCTAGGAGATAAAGAAGTGGAAAAAGGCACAACAGCAAAAAGAAAAACAGAAAAAACAACAACAAAAATGGAAAATCACCACAACCACAGTGGTTTTTCTTCAAGTTTTGAATTCCATTCTCAAACTGCCTTGCTCTTTTTTATATTTGAGAGTCCCCAAAGAGTTGCTATTATATTTTGTCCAGAGTTTTTAATTGTATTCGGTGGGAGAAATAAAACAGTGTGATTAGATACATGTAAATATATATATATACACACACACACAAATATATATAATTATATATAATACTTTTTTAAAAGTCTAGAAAAAGTCTAGAAAGTCAAAATTATCATGATGGTTATTTTGGACTGTTGGGATATTGCTTTTTCCTCTGTTTTCTATTTTCTAAATGTTTTAGAACACACCTTTCTCAACCCTTCATATTTAATCCTGTTTCTTCTCAATCTTTGGTTAACTGAGTCTTTACTAAACTAGCATATAGTTTACAACCATTAGAAACCATTAAACCCTATACCAATTAGAATGCTTTCAGCTGTGAGAAACAGAAATCCCAACTCCAGAGGCTTAAATAATAATAAAATTCATTTTTCCATATAATAAAAATTCCAAAGGAAAATAGTCAGTAGCTCTATAGTATCACCTGAAATCTTTGTGTTTCACTTTAGCCACAAGTTAGTTCCCCTCATAGTTCTACAATGGATTCAGCAGTTCCATTGCTCACATCTGGACACAATATCTAGAGGCTGAAAATGGGTCATCTCCTTCTTTGTATTAGTTGGGATTGGGTTTGGATGTAAATAACAGAAAACACAAAATAACACTGGTTTAACAATAGTGGTTTTATTTCTCTCTCAGATGGAAGACCATAAGTAGATGGTTCCACGTCGGTTTAGTATTCCATGGTACTTGCATACATAGCCTCCATTCCCAAGTTCATCCGTGGTCCAAGATGGTTGCTCCACCTCAGGCTATCACATCTGCATTACACACAACAGAATGAAGGAAAGGCAAAGGGCACTTGTCAGCTGTCTAATAAGGAAAGTTCCCAGGTTATGCCACACCACACTTCTGCTTTAATCCTATTGGCTAAAACACATCAGGCCACACTGGGCTACAAGAAAGACTGAGAAATTTATTCTTTAATCTGGATGGTCATCTGCCCAGCCTAACTTTCTACTAATGGGGACTAAATGGAGCATTCATAATGGGAAACAACAGGCAATCATTGCTACATCCTTGTACCTCTCATTAAGAACAAGGAAACCTTTCCCAGAAGTCACCAGCCAACTTCCCCTTATGTCTTACTGGCCAGAAGAGTATTGCATGCCCATGCCTAAGTAAATTCTCACAAGGGAATGGTACAATCATAATTAGCTTACATCAATCAAGATTCACCATCTGGGCTTTGTGCTGAGGCTAGCCTCTCTTGAAGGATATGGCTTTCAAAAGGAGGAAAGATATCTGAGTAGTCAGAATTATTGGGAAAGAGGAAGGGGAGCACTAAAGGAGGGTCCCAGAATAGACTTGGTAGGCAAGCAGCGTCAGCTTCACACCCTCTGTATGGAGTACAACTGTATTCAGGTCTCTGATTTTACTAAGTGCAAATGGCATGTTTATCTGTGTTGGCTCCTTATACAGCCCCATCTCTCCATAACTGCCAAAATCAGTAATGGATATATTGTGTATATGTGTGTGTGGAGGGGAGAGTAGGGGAAAGAAACAAAGCCCAATCAAACCCAGGTACTGCTAGCTGCTCCTCAATATGCATTCTCTGCTTCTTCCATCTAAGAGTTCATTTGAATTAAACTATGAATACTGAAATATTTGTATTTATAAGTATTGATTAAATAAGCATCCCATGAGAAAAAAATTTTTCCTTACCTGTACTTGACCAGGAGGAATCTGGAACAGTATAAAACAGAACATACAAATTGGCATTTAGAATTTAGAGAATTTTGATTAGTCATAGACACTCTGCTTGCCAAGCATAAACTTTTTTGGGGGGTGGGGTGGGAGGGGGGGAGGAAGCCAGCATGGAGGAAAGGACAAAAAAAATGGATAGAAGAAAATGGCAATGAATGAAAGTAGATGAAAGAAACAGTAACAGGGCATGTATGTAAGAGAGAGGGAAAGAGCTCTGTGCTTTTGTCACTATTATGTTGCTATGGTAATGAAGCAAAATTGGGCTGATGTTGCTCTATGGGTTTTGTTTTGAATAAGGGACCAAATATGTGCAAGCAGAATGAAAAATTAAGTCTTTGGTAAACCAAAGAGATAGTCAAATTGTATTTCATTTAAAAATTCAATATCATCTTTATAAGACTCCACATTCCATTGAAATAGTAAGGTCTAAAGAAGATTCTAAAGAATTATACAGTAATTTCAAAGTTTCTTTTTGTGAATTAACAGTGTATAAATACTTTCAATTATAGAATTAATAACTGTTGGGGTGGTTTGAAGTTGTATGTTCCCTAGAAAAACACATTCTTATATCTAATCCATTGCTGTGGATGTAAGCCCATTGTAAGTAGGTTCTTTTTGATGAGGCTACTTCAGTTAAGGTGTGATTTACTTCATTCAGGATGGGTCTTAATCCTATCTCTGGAGTCCTTTATAAACAGAATGAGTACACAGAGAAAGGGAGAAAGCCGTGGAAGCAAGAAACTAAAATCAATGAAACCCAAAAGATAAGGGAGAGAACTGAGATCACACCTTAATATTGTTTGTTGAGCATTTAGGTTGATTCCAGTTTTACACTGTTCTAAATCATAATTCAAGGAACAAAATTTACATGTATTTTTGTATATCTCTTTAAAGTGCCTAGAGCTATTCTTGACAAATTATAGCCATTCAATAAATGGAAAATATTATTATCACTAACAACCACACATAAATGTAGCATGTTCAATAATCACTTGTTGGCTTATCAGTTGGGTTGCTATTCAACATTTCAGAAGCACTGCAGGTGTCATGTTCAGGTGTACTGTGAAAGGGATTAATGAGCCTCCTGTCTGAGGGCTTCACAAGGTAGCTTTTACCCTAGGGTCAGCACCTGCATCCATATGGATGTAGTCTGGATTTGGAGATACTGATTCACACAACTAAATCCATTAGAGATGGTTGAATTAATACAAACTTATTAACTAGCAATGAGAAGTATAGCTTCCAGGAAGATGGTGCATTTCTATCTATACAACCAGTATAATCTCTCTTTGTGGACAAACAACCACCAAAAAGAAAATCAGTAGGTTACTAATGAACAGAATCAGATAGAGTTTAAATCTGGATGTAGCCATGTCATTCAAATAGGTCACTCTTTTTCCTAGACATTTCTTTTTTTTTTTTAGATTTATTTATTTATCCCCCCACCCACCCCGTTGTTTGCACTCACTGTGTCTGTTCGTTGTGTGCTCATCTTCCCTTTTTTAGGAGGTACTGGGAACCAAACCCAGGACCTCCCATGTGGGAGGGAGGCACCTAATCACTTGAGCCACCTCCACTCCCTGCTTTGTTGTGTCTCTCGTTATATTTTCCTCCTCGTGTCTCTTGTTGTGTCAGCTTGCCACACTAGCCCATCATGTCTGCTTGTTGTCTTGCTCATCTTCTTTAGGAGGCAATGGAAACAGAACTCGGAACCCATTGTGGTAGGCAGGGGCTCAATCACTTGAGCCACATCCACTTCCTAGACATTTCATACAGTCTATAGCCAATCTTGATACCATATAATTAATTATATAAGTTTTTTTCTTTCCAAATACTTTCCAGATTACCTTGACTAGAATTGCGGGATTCTTAATTGTAGAGGTTTAAGTTACATATTTACAATCAAGATTTTTTTTTTTACTTCCTCACATGGCTGTTCATCTTCATTATATATGGATACCATTTGTTTAACTCTGGGGGTGGCTAGATAACCTTAATTCTCTATCTCCATGTTCTTCAATGGTACAGTACTTCCCAGTTGTTTTAACATTTTTGGCAGAGAAAATGAAAAGATCATATCAAAAGCTCTTAACTCATCTTCTTGCCACTGGTCTTATAAACCTCCCATCTATACCTCACTTCCCTGATGCCTCTCTATCTGCCCCTTAAAATTAGCTTTCTCCTTTCAAGGCTCCCTTTGAGATAAAGGGTCAATTCCTTACTTCAGGATCCAAGGCACATCCTGGCTCCACTCCTGCTCCCTCTGTAGCCCTCTTTTGGGCACACCCCTGCCCTCTAGCCACGATGAAGTTTGTGGTTGCCTGAAACTTCCACGTTCTCTCACTGCTCCAGACTTTAGCTCAAAGGTTACTCCCTTTGCCTAAAATGCCCTTTTCTTTTAATCCCTGTTCATGCTTTAAGTTCAGACTTGAGTTTGCCTTTTCAGGGACTCCTTTGGTGACAGCTTTCACCCTTGTTTCCACAGCACTGCGGTATATGCTAGTGAGGCACTCACTGTCCTACATTGTGAATAAAGACATTTGTCTCTCTTCCCCACTCAGCTGCAAGTTCTTTGAAGGAAGAGATTGAGCCTTATTTAAATTTGTATTCCAATGCCTGGTTTGTAATTAGTCACGTAGTAGACCCTTAATAAATATCTATTGAAGAACAAATGAATGAATCCAAGGAAGACATGTCACTATAGTTCTATGAACCCAATTTCTTCTTGAACAATGATAGTTCTATGACAAGCTGCTAGGCCATGCCTTTTCTGAACACTAAATCCACATTAAAATTTCTTTCACCATAAAAAAAAAAAAAAAAAAAAAAAGAGAGAGAGAGAGAGAGAGAAAAAACACAACAAATGAATTAAAAAAAGAGAAAATTTCTTTCATCATCAAAGACTGAGCTGGAAAATAGTCAAATGTCTTGATTTCACAGATGAAGAAACTAAGACACAGAGAGGTTACATGACTCTCCAAGGCACACAGTCGGACTGAGCTGGGATCCATACTCTAGTGTTCAGAACCATTGCTTCTCCCCACCTACTATATTGCTTCCCCTCAAGCTCCTGTCATTTCAAATACTTTTTATCTGGTTTCTTTGAGGAATGTTGTGCTTCTAGCCCGGAGAAAGGACCATCTCCATCTGGTAGACAACTCCCAGTAGATGTTTTACTCCTTTCTGGAATGGTTTTCCTGTTTGTATTTCAAGCAGGAGGGTAAACTTTAAAAATTCTCTCGCCCTGAGGCTCTGAGGATTATTTTAAAAATCTTCACGTAAGTCATAAAACGGAAACATTTGGCGGTGGAGGTGGTGAGGTGGTTGTTCTGAAAGTAAAATGTAAAGCTGAGAGCTACTGCCATGATCTTTTTTCATAGTAATATGGACTTCTTTTCAAACCAAAGCTGATGGTAAAACTTGCTTTTATTTCCATCTTTCTTCCATTCAAAGTGTCTACCACCATCTGTTAAAATGATCACTCCTGATTTTTCTTCAGTTTATTTCTCTGACCACTGTACTTAAAGTTTATGGTATTTACACACATTTATTTTTTTATAATTTTTTTTTTCATTTTTAAAGAAGCTTTAGTTTTTTACACACATTTAGCAAGTCAATTTGACTGAGGTTTCTTTTAGTTATATGACATACCCAGTTTAAATATTTTATTTGTTTCAATTGCTGGGTTCAAAGTACTATTGGACATTTTAATACACTTTTAAAAGAGGATATTTTATACATGGCTTGTCCGTTTGCTAAATTAATTACCTTTTATCTGTTCTCAAAAGTTTTCATATTTCTTCTCGTAAGTGGTTAAGGATGCTGTTTACTCTCCCAAAGAATAACAGAAAATAGCCATAAATCTGAACACTTGGAAGCAAACTGATGATGAAACTTTCCATCTTACTGAAGCTTCTTTAGGTTCCACTTTGAGCCATAGATTGCACCATACCATGTGTGTGTGTGCATGTGTGCTTCTATGTGTGCACACATATAAATGCATAAGAATAGCTACCATGCAGAATTTTTTTTTTTTTTAAAGATTTTATTTATTTATTCATTTATCCCCCCCCTTGCTGCTTGTGCTCGCTGGGTCAGCTAACCACGCCATGCGGGCGGGCTTGCCTTCACCAGGAGGCCCCGGGAACCGAACCCGGAGCCTCCCATATGGTAAACAGGAGCCCTACTGATTGAGCCACAGCCGCTTCCCTACCATGCAGAATTCTGGGGAGATCAGATCAAAGCAGACTCAGACACATATCCTCTACTAAGGAAAGAAACAATTTTGAACACTGTGAGGAGGAAATTCTGAGGAAGTCTAATTAAGATCATTACATGACCAGATATTTCTTTTTCATGTTAGGTGTTTATCACAGAATTTTAACTAAAAAAAAACAACAAAAAGCACTCTGAGTGTTTTTAATAAAACCTTTTAGGATCAACTTTTTGCTCATATTTGCAAAATAATAAAAATTCTGGGAGCTAGACCTGAGATTTTTGATTACACAATAGAAAAGAAATTATTCTGGGACTGATTATGCACTTGAATTCCATAGTGGCTCCACCCACCACGTGGAGGTCTGAGCATCCTCACAGGTTCCTTTCCCATCCTGTCCATTTCCCCCTGCAGCCTCTAAGAATGCCTATCCAGGCAGCCTCAAGCTTCCGGTAGGGGTTGCTGTTGTCTAATACAAGATCTATTGTTCTCTCAAGAATTTGGTTATTACTTCAGATCATTTCTAACCTTTGCCCTTAACCAGGATTTAATCTGCTTAAATTTATATTGGTTATATGCTCTTGAGTTTACCGTGAATTTAATTTTATGTCACTGTTCAATACATCAAAGTGCTATTTTGTTTGCTACCACAGCACTGATTAGCATTAATTTTCTCCAGAATGTTCTGAATATCAGTGAGCTTGTTCAGGAGAACAAATGATAATTTTATTGTCTCAAAAACAATGAGATATTTTATTATTTTACTATAATGCATGAAATGAATTTTGATGAGACAGGTTCTGGAACCAAACTAAGACTTTAGGAGGAATCGAAATCCTGGCCTTACATACAAATTTTTCCTTTAAATTTCTATTTTTCTGCTGGTAGAGATGTGTTATATTTGCATTTTTGAGCCTGAATAATTTTAATTCCATTTTTATTGTACAAACTCAAGAGGAACATTTACTTTGTTTTCACTGATTAGTTATACAATTATTCTTTTCAGATACTACATGAACCATGAACCATAATATTATATTCCTTGCTAATACATTTTGGCAAAAGTATTTACATGAAAACATAATACATAAATGTAATGACTTTCTCAAATGAGTACATTGTTACCATGAAGCAATCACCTTTATTTTAATACAAGCAAAATTCATTAAATTTTCTCAATTAACAAAGCGACTTTTCCAAATGAACTAGTGAAGGAAAAACATTGCCTGTTTTATCCCAATCCAGTTGATTTGCCTTTTAATACTAGCTGCATATTTGCGGATGAGGGGAAAAAAAGGAAGTGTTTAATTTTAATAAACTTGATGCAATGCTGACTCCTAGGGGATTAAGTATGGTTCTGATGCACTTAATTTCTTTTCAGTGAGTTTCAAAGTAAAAGTTAGATTTGAAACCAAAAGCCTTTGAAGTAAAGCTACTGCCTTTAAGACTCTTTCATGTTGAAAGATGAAACTTGGAGGCCCAAATGAACAAGTCCTTTGAATTGTAAAACTTAAACAAAAGAATATTTAATTTTTGTTGCCTCTCACTAAAATGTTTAAATCCCACCTTAAGTCTAATAACTCAATTATGTCATTTGACACAGACAGTTGAATTGGGACTTGTATCATATAAATGTAGCTGTTTGGGGAGAAAAAAGAACAATTAGCCTTGAATTCAGTTATATCAAATAGATTTTGATTATTTAAACTTAACTGTCCCTTTCTGAAGTAATTTTTTTGTTCTAGTGTTGATTGCTTGTTTTATGTGTTGACTGAAAATATTATTTCTTTTCTTAAGATAAGTCTAGAGACTAGCTATATGCATACTGAATGATTTACTGTGTGAGATTTATAATATCTACTTAATATTCCTAAGAAAAATGCAAATACTAAGAATATTAATTACCCTATATACTTACGGGCTCCTGCTCTTATAATAGTTAATATCACCAAATCTAATTCATTGACTATCTGTTTAGTATTCTTCAGATAGATTGTAAAATGTTAGTTAAATAATATTTCTAAAGGTATAAGGTTAATACTAAAAATTCCATTTTCTTGTAATGTTTTTCTAGGATAAGAGAAAACTAATATAGTCTCTCAGGAAACTGGAGTAAAGTATTCAAATAAACTATATGTTCAACATGATGGAAGTTATCCATATCTTTTGCTTTCCCTGATATTTCTAATAACTCTTAAGTTGGGGAGAGTAGAGTTGTGGCATTTTGAATTTTTTGTGGACCCCAGAAAATCCTGACCTTAAAACTAATCTATTCCTGACATGTAAACCTATAGTAGGTGGGACCTTTTGGTTAAATTACTTCAGTTAAGAACTACTGATTAGATTGCATGACCCAGGGTAGGTTTTAATCCTTTTACTGGAACCCTTTATAAACAGAGAAATAAAAAGCCACAGACACAGAAAAAGCCACAGAGTCAGAGAGAAGCCCCCAGAAGTTGTAATCAATGAGCCCAGGACAGAGAATAGCCATAGACAGAGCAGCTCAAAGCTGAAAGCAGTGAGGACCAGAGGAAAGGGGAGAGACACGCAGATGCCACCATGAGTCTGATCACCCACAGCTACAGCTTGGGAAGAAAGGATCTTCTGATGATGCCTTGATTTGGACATTTTCAAGCCTCAGAACTATAAAC
Organism: Tolypeutes matacus; assembly: GCA_026826555.1. NCBI lineage: Eukaryota > Metazoa > Chordata > Mammalia > Cingulata > Chlamyphoridae > Tolypeutes > Tolypeutes matacus. The sequence goes on from JAKSZT010054193.1 coordinate 13,828,615, forward strand.
TTTTAACCTAATAAATTGCCATTGAAAAGCCAATGCATTTCTGGTATATTGCTCCCAGCAGCTTTTAGCAAACTAAAATGAGAGTCTTAAAAAAAAAGTAATATTGTAATATTTTCATAGCAAAGGCAAAGAAGGTACTATATCAATGCTAAAGGTTAAAAAAAAAGAGAATATGAGGTTTAGTTTTATGAGATATGGATATGATTAAGCATTTTTTCTTCATTAACAAGGAGACCTTTATCATGTCATTTAACCAATCTGTGCTCATTTATTTATGTTTCTGAACAATGGGAAACAAATGAATTTGTTTTTAGGATTAAATAAGATAAATGTGCCTGGACAGAATATTTAAGTAATGCTTCCATAATTTGTTAAGCTGCCCTTTGTCTGTTATTTTATTATTTGAAGTTGAAATAAAATTTACTTAAAAAAAAAAAATTAGTGAAACCGAGCTGCTTATATTTACAGCAACCAAGTTCTGTCTGAGTGGGCAAAGATGATGATGATAAGTAGTTAATGATCTAAAGCTGAAAATGTGAATGCTGTTACCCCAAAACTGACTGTGGTGTTTTGAGATACAGTTTGCTAAATAGTGTTGGTTCCTTCTATCATTTAAGTCAGCAGATGTAAAGTGAGTGTGTTTATCCAAAGTGCTAGTTCCTTTATCTCTAGGACTGCTATCACCTAAGATGTATCATTTTATTGCTTATATACATACACATATATAATATATATCTGCATGGACTTAAATTTTGTTTCAAATGAATCAATAGAGACTATTCAATTCCTATGCTCTCCCTTCCTGATATACAATTGTAAAAGGGGGCTGGAGCCTGCAAGGGCCTGTGCCAAGAGAAGGGCCTGAGCTGGGAAAGGGGCCTGAGCCTAGGGAGGGGTCTTAACTTACAACTAAGTTCTTGAGGAAGTGGCCCATATGCCACTCATACCTCAATAAGTTCCAAAGTAGAAACATTCCCTGGCCACAATACAATAAGACATCAAATAAATGAAAATAGCTGCTCAACCAAAACCAAAACCAAAACCCAGAACACAAATTTCCAAATAAATCTTAGTGACAAGAGAAAAAAAAGGAATCAGCAAGAAAGGAGTATGTGACATTCTCCAATAAAAGGATCCAGGACTCCTTGGAGAAATCGCTGATTCACAGTCTGGGGAAGGGAATATACAAGATCATCTGGAACATCTTATAATGCCAGAAGGTAAGGAAGTGCTTAAAAAAAAAAAAAAAGAGTGCATGTAAGGGATACAGGATCCAACCTGAAAGATACACCAATGGACAAAGCTGAGACAATTTGGTCATTAAAATAAATAAGGTAGTTTTAGATTATAACCTAAAGTGTTAAGTAAATATCCATGAGTCCACACTGATATAAATGACTTAATAAACAAACAAACAAATAAATAAATAAAGAAGAGACAAATCTTCCATACAGAAGAATTCCAAATAATTTATGTATATGCTACTCAAACCCACCCACTCTGACCCCCCACCCTACAAGCTTGTTAAGTTTATTTATTTATTTATTTTTAAAGATTTTATTTATTCATTCATTTATCCCCCCCCTGCTGCCTGCACTCGCTGGGTCAGCCAACCACGCCGTGCGTGCGTGCGGGCTTGCCTTCACCAGGAGGCCCCGGGAACCGAACCCGGGGCCCCCCACATGGTAAACGGGAGCCCTACTGATTGAGCCACAGCCACTTCCCAAGCTTGTTAAGTTTAACTCCTCACACCTTGGGTGGGTTGTGCTCAATGACTTGCTTCCAAAGAGTAGCATATGGAAAGGAGAGAAAAGAAACTTTACAATGGAGAAACTGTAAAACATTATGTGGGCCTGGTGGTCTAAGGTAGCATCATCAGTGATAAATCATACTGATAGCATGTACCCTTGGTGTGATGTGATGAGGAGGACTTTGTCTCTCTGGTCTTCCTCCTCCAAACCCATAATCCCAGTCTAACCATGAGAACAAAAGACAAACCCATATTGAGGGACATTCTACAAAATACTTGACCAACATGTCTCAAAATGCCAAATTCAACAAAAACAAGGGAAATTTGAGAAATTGCCATAGACTAGAGGAGGCTAAGAGGACATGATGATGAAATGTAATATGATAATCTGGATGGGATTGGTAACAGGGAAAAACTAGTGAAATTTGAACAAGCTATGGGATTTTGTTAGTAGTAATGTACCAGTATTGGTTCCTTAATTGTGATAAATGTAAGGTGCAAATAATAGTGACACTGGGTGAGGGAATTCTCTGTACTACTTTTGCAACTTCTCCATAAATCTAAAACTATTCTGAAATACAGAGTTTATTTTTTTAAAAAGAGAAAGTGTATGTAAGATTTTGTTTCTGTTATATGGGTTTGATAGGTTTGAAGGAAGCTGGGATGGGGAAGTAGGATGATGTCACACAGGGATTAATCTTCCCTCTGAAAAGCATAAATGATTTGAGAAAAAATGCTCCCCTCCCATGCTGTGGTAGTTTGAGTCTTTTGTGGACCCCAGAAAATTATGCCCTTAAATTGGTCCATTCCTGTGGGTATGGGATCCTTTGATTGGATTGGATTCAGTTGAAGGCCATTTGATTGGATTGCATCAGTGAGTCATAGCCCAGGGTGGGTCTTGGTCCTCTTGCTGGAGTCCTTTATAAACAGGAGAGAGGAGGCTATAAAACAGAGAGAAACACTCAGAAGCTGAGATAGAAGGCCCTAGGATCCAGAAGCTGAAATCAATGGAACACAGAAGCCAGAAGCTGAAAGCAATGAGGTCCAGAGGGAAGAGGAGAGATGAGTGGATGCTGCCATGTGCCTGATCACCCACAGCTGCTGAGAGAGAAGGCCCCAGGAGATAGAAGCTAATTGCCCACAGCTGAAGCTCAGAGAGAACACGTCTCCTGATGGTGCCTTGATTTGGACACTTTCATGGCCTCAGAACTGTAAGCTTATAAGTTAATAAATCCCTTAAAAAAATAAAATAAAAAGTATCATGAAAAAAATAAGTTAATAAATCCTCATTGTAAAAGCCAACCCATTTCTGATATCCTGTCTTGGCAATTCCAATACCCTTCTGAGTATTAGTGATCATGATGTAAATTGAGTTTAAATTAAGCCTATGTTTTATATTAAGCTAATGGTTAACATGATGGATGTATTCTACATTCGATGCACACACTGCAACTGTGATTCTGATGTATCCTGGACTGATATCTTTGACCACTATTGTCCTAGGATTTCCCTTTGCCTTTCGAATGCATGGGATCTTCAGTCAATACGATTCCAAGTTTTTTCTTAATTGGCTTCCTCCTTTTCTCATATTTTAATTTTAATTTACTTTTATTTTTTTGTTGGAGGACTACCTCTCATTGTTTCTGGAGAAAGTCCTCTGGAAAAGGACACAGAGGAAGGAAATTTGTTTTGTTTTGTCTTTTATGATGGAGATTTTCCTCAGATGTCTAGGGATTACACCTGCCTGGTAAGAAAGAGTGGATTGCTTAAAAGTTTACTGAAAGTTCTATGCTTAGCATGGGAGGCTTGAAGACTATGGATCTCACTTTTAGAAAGATTGACCTGGGCTGTTTATGGGAACCCCTGTTCCCCATCAGTATTACTAGGTCTTTTCTCTTGGTTGGGCCAGCTTTCCAAAGGAGAAACTTTTACTCTCCTCCTGGGTGGCATAAATCTCTCTACTTTCTGGAAGACAAGTGGGAGAATGCTGGTGGTAGTTTTAAACATTTAGTATGTAAACATATTTCTTATAATCTTTCTTTTCCAATATAGTTTCCATACCATTAACTGTTCCTAGGGCCCCCTCCAGTCCAGAAGCCCTCTTTTTAACTTTGTAACAGAACGCAAGGACCAGTTTTCTAGCAGGATGGGAGGAGGGATGGAGGTCTGGTTAGGTCCTAAACAGTCTTTCTACCATTGCTCCTGTTTTTAGCTTCAACCATCATATATACTTTCATAAATATCTGGGATTACCAATCCTTGCGTCTTTAGCGATTCAGTTGTAAAGATCAAGCTACTTCTTGGCTTTCCCCATTACCACCTTACGTTTCAGCTTTCTCAGGTTTACTAAGTGAGACATCAGTTGTCCTACATCCCAACTTCCAACATTTTGTTGCTCTCATCTCCTTTCTCATTGTCTTTGCACCTGTGCCTTAATGCTCCTTAAAAAAATTCCTTTTCTATTTGTTTTAGTGGGCTTTGGCAAGGGCAGCAGAGGAAATGCATCTGTTTAATGTGTCATCTTTACCCAGAAGTCCAACATGTGTTTGTCAAGCACCCACCATGGAGTGGACAATGCTGGCAATCATGGGAAATACAAAGATGTCCTCTTGGATCAGAAAATTGAATCACTGTCAGGTCTTGGTTTTGACCTGAAATTTAGGATCAGCCCTGGGAAGAGCTGAGTAATTTAAGGTGCTGATTTTCTCATGATTAAGTGTCACATCAAAGGTGCAAAGAAAGCTGATTTATGTTTCTGTCAGCTGGAATGAGTAAGGAAAATTCCTGCATTTCATGTACTGAGTTTTCTATACAGTGTTGTAATTTGTTTCTTCCATTCTTTGACTATTAACCAAATAAAACTGATGAGAATGTTTTTCTGAGCATGTCCGGATAGTTTTGGGAAAATAACTCTTCTTTGAAAGGCTCTATAAGGATACATAAAAAATTAAGAATCGTTAACCTGTGGGGTTCTCCAGAGAAACAGAACCAATAGGATATATGTTTATATATATTAAGAGATTTATTATAAGGCATTAACTCACCTGTTGTTAGGTGCTGGCGAGTTCAAATCCTGTAAGACAGATGGGAGGATAGAAATTCTGGTAAGAGTGATATTGAAATCTTGAGTCTGAGTTCCTTTGGCTGGAAACTCAGGAAGGAGTGTAGGGCATAGACTCGAGGCAAAATTCCTTTTCATCCCTGGAAACTTTAGTTCTTACTCATAGAAATTCCAACTGATTAGATAAAGTCCACCCACATTATGGAGGGTAATCTCCTTTACTTAAAGTCAAAGACTTGTAGATGCTAAACCCATCTACGAGATATCACAGCAACAACTAGGCCAGAGTTTGACCAAATAGCTAGGCACCATCACATATCCATGATGACTAAAAAAATTAACCATCAGAGCCAGGAACTGAGCAGATGGAGATAATCAGGAGAGGAGGTTTCACTATATACATTTTGCTTTTACTTTATTTTATTTTTTTGATAATATGGATTTATCACCTTTCTGAAAAATTAAAATTAAAAAATGTGTCCTGTTTTAATCGTAAATCCTTCTCAAAATAATTTCACTTTGAAAAGAGTGTTTTATTGGTATATACTTAAAGAATCCAGGGGCAGGTTTAGCAGAAGAAGGCATGGCTAGATAAATTAGGACTTTTCACTTTTGCTCACTTTTTCTCTCTAACTCTCAGCTCTAGCTGTCTTGGGTGTTGACTGCATTTTCTTTTGTAGCAGATGGCTGACCCCCACAGTTCTGGGAAAATGGCCACAAAATGCATGAGTCACAGGCTTATTTATTCTTATAGCTTGCCGATAAGGACTAGAAAACACCTTTCCTTCTCTGACAGTGACGTTCCAAGAGGGACACTGATTGGACCATCATGGGTCATACACCCTTCCCTGATCCCAAAACAATCATTGTAGTTAGGAAGTATAGTGCTCTGATCAGTCAGGCCTTGGTCATATGAGGATGTTGAGGTTACCCTCACTTGTACCACATAGAAAAGGAGGGAATATTCCCCAAAGCTAGGGTTGATGGACACTAGAAGCTATGTCTGCTATAAAGCCAAATGTGTTCAAAACTAGAACAAGCGCTTGTTAATTCCTGTGGCTCAGACCTCTATATCTGGACCTGCTGCAGAACTCAGTCTGCAAGGTGCTAGGGATGTGGAAAATGGTTATTAACTATCCACAGTTATGCTTCCCATTGTCAGAAGCTGTGGAGTTGAAACTAGAATATGATATTTTTCTCTAAGACCCTACCTCGACTAAATCAAAGCTGCTGTTAGAAATTTGGAAACACATCAAGCTCCTTCCCCCCTCACAGGCAGTTCTTTCCCTCCAGGTATGAATATATTTTAGAGCCTGAACTTAAATGATGAGACACACAAAAAAATGTTTGTCAATAAAAGGAGCAATACAGGAAGTTCTGGTTTCATAAATGCTAAATTAATCTTCAGAAATTTGCTCAAATTTTAGAAAATTGGCATACGCTCTTACTCTATAGACATTTTTGGATTCTCAGGCCTTGGGGCTAGTGGCTATAGACAAAAGGGGCCCCAGGGATCCACCTCCCCAGGAAAGGGGAGAGAGAGGGACACAGCCTAAGGCTGACTCAGCTTTTGACCCACAAATTTGGTCTGTTGTGTCCCGGCTGAGTGGGGCTACTCCATTGTTTGCCTAGGGAGCCAACAAGGGGCTAAAGTGATCCAACCCTCTCGATCACCCTTTCTATTGATGGGGACTGGTTGTTGAGGATGCAGAGGAGAGTGGAATTATATCCTACCCAGAAAAAGGGAAAAGTCTGCCAGCAAAGGTTGGAGAACTGCCTCTGAGAAAGTTTGAATTATGAGGCTCGTAGCCTCCAGGCAAGATCCTCTATCACATTGATCCAGTCCATGTTGCAGCAAACACTCCCACAGACTTTGAACTGAGAGGGCTATCAAAGAGCACCATCTTCTGGTGACCACGGAAGTGCACATGAAGAAATTAAAAGTAAATAAGCAAGAAAGTTTTCAACCTTTACAGCCTCTCTTCCCAAGGCCCTTAGAAGTAGGTCTGCAACCCAATACTGGGTCCAAGGCCCAGATTTGAGCAACTAACAGGGACAATCCTAAAGACCCAGAACAGGTTGAACCAAGAATCAAAGAACAGCAGTAACACACAGCCTCCTGCCACTCAATCCCTATGAAAGAGAGAGAAATTGAGCATTAGAGTAAACTTATCATCCTAATCAGATGCCTAGACATCAGCAAAAAATTACAAGCCATGCTAAGAAAATGGAAGAAGTGACCCAAGGAAAGGAATATATCAAAACCCCAAAAAAGATACAGGATTTAAGATAACTAATCAATGAGATGCCCACAAATTTCCAAAACCAAATTTAATGAGTTGAAAGACAATATGGCTAAAGAGATAAAGGACATCAAGAAGACACTGAGTGAGCACAAAGAAGAATTTGAAAACCTGAATAGAAAAGTAACAGAGCTCATGGGAATGAAAGACATGATAGGTGAGATTAAAAAAATATTAGAGGCATGCAATAGCAAACTCAAAATGAAAGAAGAGAGCATATGTGATACAGAAGACAGTACCCCTGAAATTGAAGAAAGAAAAAAATAGATAAAAGAATGAAAAAAATTGAGCAGGGGCTCAATTTGAATTGAGTTGAATGATTATACAAAATGAAACAACATACATGTCATGAGAGTTCCAGAAGGAGAAGAGAAGGGAAAAAGGGGCAGAAAGAGTAAATTTGAGGAAATAATGGCTGAAAATTTACCAATTCTCATAAAAGAAATGAACTTATATGTCCAAGAAGCACAGCATACCCCAATCTGAATAAATCCAAATAGACCTAATTCAAGACACATACTACTCAGAATGTCAAGCATCAAAGATAAAGAGGAAATTCTGAGAGCAACAAGGGAGAAGCAAACTATCACCTACAAGGGACACCAGGTAAAATTTAGTGCAGATTTCTCACCAGAAACCATGGTGGTGAGAAGACAGTGGTATGATACAATTAGGATACTGAAAGAGAAAAACTGCCAGCCAAGAGTCCTTTACCTAGTAAAATTGTCCTTCACATATGAAATTGAGTTTAAAACATTCACAAACAGAAACTAAGAGAGTTCACACACAAAAAAAATCCACCTTTGCAAGAAATATTAAAGGGAGCCTTACAACCTGAAAGAAAAAGATAGGAGAGAGAAGATTGGAGGAGAGTATAGAAGACAAGAATAGCAGAAAGGATAACCAAAAGAGTAAAAAGACAGACAAAAATAAGATATGGCATATGAATACAAAAGAATAAAATGGTGGAAGTAAATAATACATTTACAGTATATCTTTGAATGTGAATGGATTAAACTCCCCTGCCAAAAGATATAGGCTGACAGAATGAATTTAAAAAAACTTGAGCCAACCATATGCTGCCTACAAGAGACTCACCTTAGATCCAGGGATACAAACCAGCTGAAAGTGAAAGGCTGGAAAAAGATACTCCAAGCAAACAGTGACCAAAAAAAAGAGGGGTAGCTATATTAATATTGGAGAAAACAAACTTTAAGTGTAAAAAATTTATAAGAGATACAGAAGACCATTGTATATTAATAAAAGGGACAGTCCACCAGGAAGAAATAACAGTCATAAATATCTATGCACCTAACCAGGGTGCCCCAAAATACATGAGGCAAACCCTGGCAAAACTAAAGGGAGAAATAAGCATTTCTACAGTAATAGCTGGAGACTTCAATACACCATTCACATCATTAGATAAAACAACTAGACAGAGGATCAACAGAGAACTTAAACAATATAATAAATGAGCTAGACCTAACAGACATATACAGAATATTGCACCCCAATATTATACATTATATATATACATTCTTCTCAAGTGCTCATGAATCTTTCTCCAGGATAGATGACAAACAGGTCACAAAGCAGATACCAATAAATATAAAAAGATTGAAATTATGCAAAGCACCTTCTCGGATCATAATAGAATGAAACTGGAAATCAATAATAGAGAGAAAAGAGGTAAAATTGCACGTGTGGAGGCTGAACAACAGACTCTTAAATAATCAGTGGGTCAAAGAAGAAATTATAAGTGAAATTAGTAAATAAATTGAGATGAATGAAATGAGAACACAACTTTTTTTTTTTTTAAGATTCTATTTATTTATTTATTTATCCCCCTCCTTGCTGCATCAGCTCACTGCGCCATGCGGGCTGGCTTGCCTTCACCAGGAGGCCCCGGGAATCGAACCCGGGGCCTCCCATATGGTAAACGGGAGCCCCATCGATTGAGCCACATCCACTTCCTGAGAACACAACATATCAAAACTTATGGGATACAGCAAAGGCAGTTATGAGAGGGAAATTTATAGCCTTAAATGCCTATATTAAAAAAAAGAAGAAAGAGTTAAAATTACAAATCTAACTGAACAACTGGAGAAACTAGAAAAAGAGCAGCAAACCACTCCCAAAGCAAAGCAGAAGGAAAGAAATAGTAAAGATTATAGTAGAAATAAATGAAATCAAGGACAACAACAAAAAAATAGAGAAAATCAACAAAACCAAAAGCTGGTTCTTTGAGAAAATCAATAAAATTGACAACCCCTTAGCTAGACTAACAAAGAAAAAAGAGAGAAGATGCAAATAAATGAAATCTGAAATGAAAGGGGTGAAGTTACAACTGACCCCATAGAAATATAAAGGATCATAAGAGAGTATTATGAGAAACTGTATGTTAACAAACTAGACAACTCAATAACAGCTAGATGAAATGGACAAATTCCTAGAAATGCACAAACAACCTACACTGATGCCACAAAAAATATAAGAACTTAACAAAACAATCATATGTGAAGAGATTGAATCAGTCATCAAAAATCTCCCAACTTGGGGAGCAAGAGCATCTCAGTGCTTGAGTGCCTGCTTTCCATGTACGAGGTCGCGGGTTTAATCCCTGGTACCATCTGAAAAAAAAAATCTCCCAACAAAGAAACATCCAGGATCGGATGGTTTCACATAATTTAAGCCATCTGGTGAATTCTGCCAAGCATTTCAAGAAGAATTAACACTAATCCTGTTTAAACTCTTCCAAAAAAATTGAAAAGGAGGGAAAATTACCCAATACATTTTATGAAGCTAACATCACCCTAATACCAAAGCCACATAAAGACACTACAAGAAAAGAAAATTATAGACCAATCTCTCTAATAAACATAGATGCAAAATTCCCAACAAAATATTTGCAAATAGAACCCAAGAGCATATCAAAATGATTATACACTATGACCAAGTGGGATTTATTCCTGGTATTCAGGGGTGGTTCAACATAAGAAAATCAATTAATGTAATACACCACATTAACAACAACAACAACAAAACACATGGTCATCTCAATCAATTCAGAAAAGGCATTTGACACAATCTAGGATTCTTCCTTGATAAAGAAAAAAAAAACTTTGAAAGATAGGAATAGAATGAAAATTCCTCAATATGATAAAGGCCATATATGAAAAACTCACAGCCAACATTGTACTCAATGGGGAAAGATTGAAAGCTTTCCCTCTTAGATTGGGAACAAGACAAGGATGCCCACTGTCACCATTGTTTTCCAACATTGTACTAGAAGTTCTAGCTAGAACAATTAGTTGAGAAAAAAACCAAAACCAAAACCAAACCATATCAAAACAAAAGGCATCCGAATAAGAAAAGAGGAAGTAAAACTCTCACTATTTGTGGATGACATGATCCTATATTTAGAAAATTCTGAAATGTCTATGACAAACCTAATTGAGCTAAGAAATGAGTTCAGAAAAGTGGATACAAGATCAATATACAAAATCAGTAATGTTTCTGTACAGTAGTATTGAACAAACTGAGGAGGAAATCAGGGAAAAAATTCCATTTATGGGAATTGGATGTGGCTCAAGAGATTGAGCGCCTGCTTCCCACATGGGATGTCTTGGGTTCAATTCTTGGTGCCTCCTGAAAACAAAAACAAACCCAACTCAGGGGGTGTGGCAGTTTTATATTATTTATGAATTCCACAAAGAGATATAGATTATGTTTGTAGATTGGTCTGTTCCTCTGGGCGCGATAACCCTTTGATTGTATTAGATTCAAATTATGAATTTGAAGTCTGATTAAATTATGTTAAGATTAGGGCTTTGATTCAACCACATCATTAGAGTGCGACTCAGCCTTGAGTCCCAGCCCCCTTGGTGGGCTGATAAAACAAACTCTTACACAGAATTAGATACACAGGAGAAGAACACAGAGGAATAGAGATGGCTCCTTAGACATGGCAGAGGCCCTAGGAAGAGAGATGAGCCTGATAGTCTACAATTTACCTTGTGAAGAGAACAGAGCAGCTGAGCCCAGAAAGAAATAAGCCCCAGGGAAAGAGATGAGCCTATGCCAGCCTACATCTGAGATCAGAAGAAGCTGGGACCATGTACCCTTAAAAGTAAAAAGGAAGGCTGAAACTTCACAGACATCACTCACCATCTTGCTTCAACATGTGGCCAGTGACTTTGGGTGAGAAAGGACCTCTTATGGTCCCTTTAGTTGGTCTCTTTAGGGCCTTGTGACTGTAAGCTTCTAGCCCATAAATACCAACAGAGTTCTGGTACCTTGCACCAGTACCCCTTTGGCTGACTCATACAGGGGGGCCGATGTGGCTCAGTGGTTGAGCACTGGCTTCCCACATACGAGGTCCCAGGTTCAATCCCCAGTTCTAGTACCTCAACAACAACAAAAAATTCCATTTACAATAGCAACAAAAAGACTCAAATACCTCCTGAGGGTTCTGGAGACATCTGGACACTATAGGCAGGGCAGACAACCCTAGGAATTTGCCACCCTATCAGTAGGTCTTACCTTGGAATATATAATAACCTATTCCCCCAGTGTATCACAATTGGACTCATTTATAACTTTCCTACACGTGGTTCTTATGCTCTTTTATTTGAACCTATAATTAGCACTATACCCATTAAATATGGGTCCCAGAGACTTAAATCTTCCAGCTGTTAATATACTAGTTGAGGCCTGAATCTCAGCAAAGTTGTAGCCAATGCCTACCCTCCAATTCATTGGACTCACCCAGAACAACTAACAAAAGGATGATGATGGACAACATCCATCCCCCAAAACAGAGAGTATCTACAACTACAAGCAATATAGTTCCACCAAAATACCCCATGGGATCTATGCCCCCTCTCAACTAGAAGCAGAGTGGGCATCACCCCATCCCCAAATGCTCAAAATTGAGGAATGAAAAAACATAAGGGGGAAATGCAGCTATGGACTAAAGGTGACTTATTATTGTAGTAATGGAAGAACTTGTAACATTGATATAAAAGCACTGGTCATTAGAGGTGCTGAAGGGAGGGAGAGGGAAGAATAGGTGTAATATGGGGCATTTGGGGGGACATTAGAATTGTTCTGCATGACAGTGAAATGACAGATACAGGCCATTATACATTTTGTCAAAACCTGTAAAATTGTGTGGTACAGAGTGTAAACCATATCATAAACTATAGACCATGGTTAGTAGCAATGCTTCAATATGTTTTCATCAATTGTAACAAATGTACCACACTAAGAAAAGATGTTGTTAATGGGGAAAAGTGGGAGGGGGAGGGGTAAGGTATATGGGAATCCCCTATATTTTCGATGTAACGTTTATGTAACCTAAAACTTCTTTTAAAAAATAATAATAAAAGAAAAAAAAAATAAAAGGAGGACAAAAAAAAAAAAAAAGAGTCAAATACCTAGAAATCAATTTAACCAAAGAAGTACAGGGCCTCACCTAATGCAGAAAACTACAAACGCTGCTAAAAGAAATCAATGAAGACCTAAACAAATGGAAAGACATTCTGTGTTCATGAATTGGAAGAATAAATTTCTTGAAGATGTTAATTCTACACAAAATGATTTATAGATTCAGTGCAATACCAATCAAAATTCCAACAGCCTACTTTAGAGAAATAGAAAAGGCAATTAAATTTATTTGGAAGGGAAAGTGCACCTGAAAAGCCAAAAGCATTCTAAGAAAAAGAGCGATGTGGGAGGACTTTCACTGCCTGACCTTGAAACATATTGCAGAGCTACAGTGGTCAAAACAGCATGGTATGGCCAGGCCCCGTGCGGGGTGCACCACCAGACCCTGAGAGCCACTCAGCAAGATGATGACGTAACAAGAGAGTGACACAAGAGAGCCAAGACGAGATGCACCAAAAAACCAGGAACTAAGGTGGCACAGGCAGTAGGATGCCTCTCTCCCACATCGGAGTTTCCAAGGATCAGATCCCAGTGAAGACAGGAGGAGAAGGATGATAAGAGAGGGCAGGAAACAGACACAGAGAGTTGACCAGCGAATGGACACAGAAACAGCAAAAACAGGGTCGGGGGTGAGGGTAAAAATGGATAAAAGTAAATAAATAAGTAAACAAATCCTTTAAAAAAAATGTATAGGGGAGGAAGATATGGACTGTAGTTAATAAGTATGACAATGTTCTTTCACGATTTGTTAACAAATGTTTCACAACAATGCAGGGTGTTTGTGGTGGGTGATGTGTGGGAGCCCTGTATGATGTCATGCATGTTTGTTTTGTAAGTTCACGGTGTTTACTGAACATTTATAGTTTATGTATGTTCATGTATGAATGATATACTTCAATAAATTGTTTTTAAAAAAGAACAATAAAACCCAGCATAATGATAGACACATCGATCAGTGGAATAGATTTGAAAGTCCAGAAATAAACCCTCACCTCTATGACCAACTGGCTTTTAACAAACCTACCAAACCTAACAAACCTAACGGGACAGAACAGTCTCTTCAACAAATGGTGCTGGGAGAACTGGATATCCATAACCAAAAGAATGAAGACCCTATCTCATTCTCTATACAAGAATCAACACAAAAGGATCAAAAACCTAAATATAAAAACCAGGACTGTAAAACCATTTCACAACCACTATAATGGCTACTATTAAAAAATGGAAAATTACAAGTATTGGAGAAGATGTGGAGAAACAGGAACACTCATATATTGTTGGTGGAAATATGCAATGGAAGACGGTTTGGTGGTTTCTCAGCAAGCGAAGTATAGAATTACCACATGACCCAGCAATCCCACCTCTTTTATATACCCCAAAGGATTGAAAGCAGGTACTCGAACAGATATTTGTCCACCAATGTTCATAGCAGTATTATTCACAATAGCCAAAAGGTGGAAACAACCCAAGCATCCATCAACCACTGAATGGATAAACAAAATGTGGTTTATATACACAATGGAATATTATTCATCCATAAAAAGTAATGAAGTCCTGATACATGTGACAATATACAAGAAACTTGATGACATTGTGTTGAGTGAAATAAGCCAGACACAAAAGGATAAATATTTTATGAGCTCACTGACATGAAATAATTAGAATAAACAAACTCATGGAGTCAGAATCTAGAATATAGTTTACTAGAGGAGGGTGTCAGGTGGGGAATGAGTAGTTAATGCTTAAATTGTACAGAGTTTCTATTTGGGTTGATCATAGGGTTTTGGTAATGAATGGTGGAGATGGGAGCACAACATTGTGAATGTAATTAACGGCCTGAATTATATATGTGAATGTGGTTAAAAAGGGAAATTTTAGGTTAGATATATGTTACTAGAGTAAAAATTTAAAAATATATATGACTGTACAACACAAACAGTGAACCCTGTTGTAAATGATGGCCTATAGTTAATTATACAATTATAAAAATATTCTTTCATGAATTGCAGCAAATGTACCACACTAATGCAAGCTGTTAATAATAGCATGGTATATGGGAACTCTGTATTGTAAACCTACAATTTCTCTAATAAATAAAAAGAACTATCCCCAAATCATCTAACACTGTGACAGTTTGAGATTATTTTTGTGAATCCCAAAAAGAGAAAGATTATGTTGTAAACTAATTTATTATACTGAGTGTGATACCCTTTGATTGGATTAAATTCAGTAAGGAGTCTTTGATTAAGTGTACTTGATAGAATCAATTTAGGGCTTCTGATTGGGTTACATCAGTAAGGCGTAACTCAGGTTGAGTCCTTGTCCCCTTGTTGGACTGATATAAATAGACACTCACTCAAGATGACATGCTGGAAGAGAGAGAGCTGTGTCATGTTTGATCCCTGGTCCCTCAGGAAGAGAGACGAGCCATTTGCCTGATAATTTGCAGCTGACCCTAGGAAGAGAGTCAAGATTAATATAAGAAGCCCTGAGAGACAAGCCCTATGCCAGTCTGCAGCTGAGATGAGGAAGAAGCTGGGCCCATGGTACCTCAACAGGAAGAGAAGCCCAGGAAGGAGAGACAAGGCAGAGATCAGCAATTATCTTGCTTCAACACGTGTCAACAGACTTGGGTGAAGAAGTAACCTTGAGTTGGACTCTTTAGGGCTTTGTAAAACTGTAAGCTTTTATCCCAAATAAATACCCTTTATAAAAGCCAACAGATTTCTGGTGCTTTGCATTAGCACCCCTTTGGCTGACTAATACAAACATGATGACTGAAGACAGAAGGATGGATTGTGCTGCTAGCATATTAACTAATTTGTGCATCTTGTGGCTTTTCCCAGAGCCTTGGAAGAACTCATCTGCTTCAAGTAAAAATGCAGGTATATCCCCAAATATCCATGAGATAAGACACTTGAATCCTTTGAAACATCATTTTCCTCATCTGTAAATTGGAAATAATAATTTTTGTTTTGCAAAAATGTTAGAAATTGTAGTTGTTTCCTACTGCTGCTTTAACAAATTACCACGAGTTTAGTAGCCTAAAACAATAGAAATTTATTGTGTAGAGTTTAGAAGTCTGAAGGGTCTTATAGGGCTAAAATCCAGGAGCTGTATTCCTGCTGGAGGTTTTAGAGGAGAATCTATCCCTTGTTTTTTCCAGCTTTAAGAGGCCACCTTCCTTTCTTGGCTAAAGGCTACATTACTCATTGCTCCTACTGCCATGGTAACATCTCCTTCTCTGACTCTGACCCTCCTGCCTCCCTCTTATAATGACCCTGCCATTTTTCTCAAACTTTTTATTGTAGTAACAAATATACAACTTAAAAATTTCCATTTTAGGGAAGCAGATGTGGCTCAAGCAATTGAGCCCCCGCCTACCACATGGGAGGTCCCGGGTTTGGTTTCCAGTGCCTCCTGGAGAAGATAAGCAAAACAGCGAGCTGGCATGATGGGCTGGCATGGCGAGCTGACACAAGATGACACAAATAAATAAATAAAATAAAATTTAAAAAGCTTTTTTTAAAAAAAAAAATGTCCATTTTAACCACATCCAAGTGTTCAATTCAGTAGAATTAATTAGATTCACAATATTGTGCTGCTATTGCCAATATCCATTTCCCCTACTTTTTTTTTTTATCACCTCACACAAAGTCTTCACCCATTAAGCTATAATTCTCTGCCTCTCTATCCCTCTTACCCCTAGTAACCTGTATCTCTAAGAGGTTTGCTTTTTCTAGGTGTTTTATATAATTGAGATAGTACAGTATTTGTCCTTTTGTATTTGGCTTATTTCACTCAACACAATGTCACCAAGTTTCATCCATGCTGTTGCATGTGTCAGGACTTCATTCTTTTTTGTGGCTGAATAATATTCCATTGTGTGTATATACAACATTTTATTTATCCATTCATTGGTTGATGGCTACTTGGGTTGCTTCCATCTTTTGGCTATTGTAAATAATGCTACTCTGAACACTGGTGGACAAATATCAGTTTGAGTACCTGCTTTCAATTCTTTTGGGTATATATCAAGAAGTGGGATTGCCAGGCCATATGGTAATTCTATTTTTATTTTCTAAAGAACTGAGAAACTGATTTCCGCAGTGGCTGCACAATTCTACAGTGCCACCAGCAATGCATATAAGGACCCGTTTAATTACATTTGGCCTACCAGATATTTCAGGCTATCTTCCCATCTCAAGATCACATCTGTCACTTTCTGCCCTGTAAAGTAATATATTTGCCAGTTTCAGGGACTGTGACATGGATATCTTTTGGGATGAGTATTTTTCGGCCTACTATAAGAGTACAAAACAAAATACCTGTAACGTTTCCTAGCACTGTGTTAGCCACGTAATAGGTACTTAACCAATGCTAATTTGCAATTATAAGTTTTAACAATTCAGATATTTGAACATGAGTCCTGCCCACATTAGATTCTTAGATGTCAAAATCCTTGTGGGGGGAATATATACATCTCCTAAATGGTAGATTTTGTGTGTGTGTGTGTGTGCGCCAGCCTAATTCGTTACATTTCTGAGTTCTATGTTCTTACTTTAGGAGAGATTTTGTGCCTAAAAATGAAGAGCAGACCTTGAATGGAATTATTTTATGTAACAAAACAGGCAATGTGAAAGTTCTCTTTAGTTACTCTTGAGGAAAGCCCAAATGCAATACATGGATGGTGGAGAATTTTCACAGAGGGGTAATGTCATAAAGATTCTTACATCACGCAAAGGATCTCAGCAGATCTCCCCACTTGAGTTTGGGTTAATGGGTTTCAAGGGCATCCCAATATCCCTCTTTTGGGAAGGGTCCTGCTAACCCAGAACTGTATTCAGCACCGCCCAGTGGCCCTGAATCAGGGTCGTGAATGCTTTTTTTTTTTTTTTTTTTTTTTACCGGGAGGTCCCGGATATCGAACCCGGGTCTCTCCATATGGGAGACAGACGCCCAACCATTTGAGCCACATCCATCCCCATGGTCGTGAATGCTGACTTGTGATGCTCTTCTCCTGACCCACTGTACTCCAAGGATTTCAATGGCAAAGCAGATCTCCCCATCACCTTGAAGACGGTATGCAGTGTCTCGAAATAATCCATGAAGCTTAGTTCATACATCCCAAAGAAAGCAAAAAGTCAACGCTCCACAAGTTCGAGTGAAAAAAATAAATACACGTGATAACCAGAGGGGTCAGTCTTTGCAACAATGAAGTTTATATTTGGTATGATGGACCATCCCTAGTTTGTGGTTTTTTTTGGTTAATAATAGCCTTTGTTTAGAAGTCACTCTCCTGGGAGGGATTGCTAATGTAATACTCACTGAGCTTTCAGCTGCTGGCTGGGAATTATCAATAGGTCATAAATAAACTACCACCACATAGGAAAGACAATAAGATTATATATACTCCTACTGCCTCCAATTACAGTAAGAGCAACAATTATAAGGTTGTACTCCTACAGCCACCCTGGAGAGAAAATGGGAGGAAAATGTTCCATTAGCTTAATGAAGAGAGCACGGCAGAGCTACGGTCAAATTTTCTCACTATTAGCACCTACGGTGTGCCCTCGCACACGAGGAAAGCTCGAGTGGCAGGGTAACAATTAAACTTTCTGACAATTAGCCCCTACAATGTACATTCCCTGAATCCGAAGGAGACATTTCAAAGAATCACATTTATATTTTTCTCACCTCTTGCCTATAAAATTTGAGTGAGTCATTTGCTTGTGAAATAGAGGAGGTTGGTGAAAAGTCTATTTTACAGATGACTACAAAGTGTAGTTGGCAGGCTTGCTGGATAGCATCCATCAACTAAATGCCACTGTTTACAAAAAGGGACAGTTAAAAAGATGAAAGATCTGCAGAGAAATGTTCACACTAAGCTAATTAGGAAATGATGGGCTAGATTAAAATGTGAGAAATTTAGCTTCAGTGTTATCTGTACTAGAAAGAAGATCATGAGAGAAAAAAATGGATGTGAAGCCTCTCGTTATGACTGCCAGATAATCTGATTTATGTCCTGGAAGGCATAGTATTAGAGAGAGAAAAGAGCAGCCTCACTAGACAGGTTCCCAGAGCTCAGATTCTGAACCACCATTTAACCTGACCAAGCCCCAATTGTCCTCCTTTGCAAAATGAAGGTACAGATAGAACATATCTCCTTGGGTTAATGGGAGAATTAAAAGAGAAAATGCATGGGAATTAATAAATAGCAAATGCTTAATAAATGCTAATAATAATTATCTGCATTCAGAATCATCCTAGAACATTATGCATTTGTACAATATAAGTAAATATTGTGTGATAATGAAATATCCTCAAAATTTCCTTCAGGAGACCAAGATTCAATCTTTACTTGGGTTGTAGTGAGTGAACAACTTACTGGTTTCATCTTGATCCAAGGAGAAGTAAAGGATATTGATGGAGATATAATCCATCTGAACCGCTCTACAAATTATGGGGAAAAAAAGGCAAATAATGGGCTTTCCTCCTCTCCCTCTGACCATTATCCAAAGCACAAGTGCTTTTGTTTGGTCCAACTTTTCCACTCAATGAAGCAGAATGCTGACGTCAATCACACCTACCCACTACTGCCATTGTGGCTGCTACTCTCTTTTAATTGTGGTGAACTATACATAAAAATCATTTTAACCATTTTAAGTGTACAATTCTGTGACATTAAATACACTGACAATGGTTACTTATTATTTTTAAATCGTGGTAACATATTTGACATAAAAATTCCTCTTTTAGCCACTTTCAAGTATATAATTCATTAGTGTTCATTAGATTCACAATGTTGTGCTATAATACCACCGTTATCAAAACTTTTTCAGGGAAGCGGATGTGGCTCAAACAGTTGGGTGCCTGCCTACCCCATGGGAGGTCCCGGGTTCGGCTCCCAGTGCCTACTAAAGAAGACTAGCAAGACAGCAGGTTGGCGCGGCAAGCTGACGCAACAAGATGCCGCAATGAAGAGACACAACAAGAAAACGCAATGAGACACAACAAGTGGGACTGCAGGTGGCTCAAGCTATTGGGCACCTCCCTCCCACATGGAAGGTCATAGTTCCCAGTGCCTCCTAAAAAGACTAGCACACAACAGAGAGAGCAAACAGTCAGTGAGCGTACAACAACGGGGGGGGGGGGGGGGATAAATAAAGTAAATCTTAAAAGAACAACAAACCTTTTTCATCACCCCAAAGAGAAACTTGATGCCCAATCCTCCTTCCCCTGCCCCTGGTAACCTGTAATCTACTTTTCTGTCTCTGTGAATTTGCATATTTTAGTCATTTAATATAAGTATCATACAATATTTGTCCTTTTGTATCAGGTGTATTCCCTTAAACATAATGTCTTCAAGGTTCATCCATGCTGTATATGCATCAGCACTTCATTTATTTTATGACTAATATTCCATTGTGTGTATATACCACATTTTATTTATTCATTCATCTGTTGATAGACACTTGTTTTTACCTTTTGGCTATTATGAATAATGCTGTAATGAACATAGGTGTACAAATATGTTTGAGTTTCTGCTTTCAGTTTTTTTGGATATATATACCTAGAAGATAAATTGCCAGGTCATATGATAATTCCATATTTAACTTTCTGAGGAACTGCAGAACTGTTTTCCACAGCAACTGCACCTTTTACATTCCCACCAACAGTGTATGAGGGGTCCTATTTCTTTGCATCCTCACCAACACTTATTTTCCATTTAAAACAATAGCCATCCTAATGGGTGTGAAGTAGTATCTCATTATAGTTTTATGTTTCTTAAATTTTTTCATGTACTTATTGGACATTTGTGTATCTTCTTTGGAGAAATGTTTATTCATATCCTTTGCCCATTTTGTTTTGTTTTTTTTTTTAGTCCCTGCCTGCCAAGGGGATGGGGACTCATGGAGAAAATGACAGGGCAAAGGAGAGTTGGAGTTTTGATGCTGAAGCCTCGGGAAGTAAATCCACGGAGAAGGAGAACACAGAGAAGCAGATATGTGAGGAAAGAGAGAAGGCTCCATTAGACATAGCAGAGGCCCCAGGAAGAGAATGAGCATGATAGTCTACAGCTGACCTTATGGAGAGACCAGAGCATCAGAGCCTGGAAAGAAATGAGCCCCAGGGAGAAAGATGAGCCTTATACTACCTACAGCTGATATTGGAAGAAGCTGGGACTATGGAGCCTTAGGAGGAAGAGGGAGGCTGAACACTCGCAGAGACTGGCAGCCATCTTGCTCCAACAAGTGGCAACAAACTTTGGTGAGGGAAGTAACTTATGCTTTATGGCCTTGTGACTGTGAGCTTCGACCCCAAATAAATACCCTTTATAAAAGCCAACAGAGTTCTGGTACTTTGCATCAGCACCCCTTTAGGTGAATAAATCTGGAGACATTTTTGCTTACTGATATCTAAAGGGTAGAAGCAGGGATGCTGCTAAACATCCTTTGCCCATATTTAAATTGGGTTGTTTGTCTTTTTATTGTTGAGTTGTGGGAGTTCTTTATATTTTCCAGATTCTAAATCTTTATCAGATATATGATTTCCAACTATTTTCTCCCAATCTGTAGGTTGTCTTTTCACTTTCTTGATAAAATCCTTTGGTGCGCACATTTTAAAATGTTGATAAAGTCCAATTTGTCTATTTTTGTTTTTATTGCCTTCTATTGCTTCTTATTGTCACATGGTGTTGCTGTTGAAAAATACATGCTGAATTGTTCAACAGGTCAATGGTGCATGCTGCAGAGGCCTCTCTGAGCAGGACAGAGCTGATTTTAGAAGGTCAACCCCTCTTTCCTGGAGTTAACTTTGACCAAAGGTGCACCTCTAGTGCGTGCTTCTTTCTGTTTTTATACCCCATGTCCTCCAGGCACCAGTCAGTCTCAGTAACTATCAGGATCGGGCAAGCTTCACACCTCCAGGAATTGAACAGCTTTTCAACGGAAACTCTTAAAATACTCTCAAAAGGGTTTCCTGGATTGTAAATTTCTAAACTCTAACTTTCAATTATATTCACTAACAGGAAGCTAAAAAATGGCAAGTCAAGTAGGAGTGCAGGAGCACTGAGATTCTAGGATTGGGGAAGGGAGCAGGGTGGAGGCTATGAATGTACTCATTTAGGGAAGCAAAAATACTGGGGGCCAACTGCCCACTTAAGGCCAGCTCTGAGCTTTTTCTCCAGTTAAATGGGTAAAAAGTCCTTTCTAATGTTAATGGTGGGACATGATGCAGAACTAGTCATGCTGTATAAAGGCATTGGGAAGCACATGGTTAACACACAGGTTATTGTACAATTGTTAGTTGTATTAATAGATACCACTTAAGAGTTGAAAATTCCTTTGGATCTCCTTCTCATTAAGTGAAAATTGATGAACATGTACATTTAACTTTGGGATTTGTGCGGCATATCTCTGAATGTTTTGCAGCTGGATGTACCTGGCACAAACCAAAACCAAAACCAAACAAAACACCCCAAACAGAATGAAGCAGGTTTATTGAGCAGGGGTGAAAATGAGAGTTGCAGTGATGTTAAGGACAGGGTGGTCCCCTCCTGATGCAGGCAATAAGGGGATGCATAGTCTGTGGAGTCTTTATACACAATAATAAAACTCATCCAAAGTTGGCCTTTTTATTACCACTATGACCAACAATTCTAAACAATGTTATCTCACTGGTCTAATTTCTAAACAATTATTGTGATTGTTGAAATAAAATAGACAAAAGTTTCAAATTAGCACAGTTTGATCATCCTTTAAGAAACATTAGATAAAATTAATTTGGAGAAGTCCCAATTATACAGTTAACCCTCACCCATCCACCCACACACACTGATTTAGTTGCACCCATTCTTTCAAGAGTAAGTAACAACTGAGAATTGTTGAAGCTTGTTTTGAGGACAATTTTTGTCTCTGATCCTTGTGGTAATACATATTCCTGCATTTAAACAGTATATTTGAAACAAACAATTTAGTGCAGTGGTTTTAAAGAGGAAGAAACAGAACTTCACTTACTTCACTTCTGTCCTTTTGTGTTTTTTTCATTAAAAATTTTCATTTGAGTATATCATTCATATATGAACAAACATAAACAATGAGTGTATAATAAAAGGTGTTTACTTACCAAACATGCATATCATTGTACAGGGCTCCCATACATCACCCCACCAACAACATCTTACATTGTTGTGAAAAATTTGTTATGAACTATGAAAGAGCATCGTCAAAATATTACAATTTCTACAGCCCATATCTACATTCGGTGTATTTTCCCCCCAATGCACCTGATTATTAACACCCTATATTAGTATTATATATTTGTTATAGATCATGAGAGAATGTTCTCATATTTGTTAGTTAACTGTGTGGTGTCTCTTTTTTAACTTTTTAAAAAGGATATTTAGATTACATAAGTGTTACATAAAAAATATAGGGGATTCCTATATGCCCTGCTACCCACACTGCCCACACTTGCCCCCATTAACAACATCATTGCAATTGAACACATTTTGGAGCATTGCCACTAAGCATGGATTATAGTTTACATTGTAGTTTACACTCTTTCCCACAAATTCTGTAGGTTATGACAAGATATATAATGGCCTGTATCTGTCATTGCAATGTCATTCAGGACAATTCCCAAGTCCCGAAAATGCCCCCATATTACACTTGTTTTCCCTCTCCCTGACCTCAGAACCTCCAGTGGCCACTGCTTTCACATCAGTGATATAAGTTCTTCCATTGCTAGAATCACAGTAAGTCTATAGTAGAATATCAGTAAGTCCACAGTTCATTCCCCAATTCTGAGGATTCTTGGATGGTGATGCCCACACTACCTCTAATTGAGAGGGGGCTGTGATCCCATATGGCTGATGGATGGGACTCTTGCTTGCAGTTGTAGGCTCTCTTGGTTCCTTGGTATGTTGGTTGTCCATCATGTGTGATGTCTTTTATGTTTACAATTTACAACAGTGAAACAGCATACTAATTCTGGGGTGTGATGTTTATTTTGAGAAGTGCAAATTTTATTTCAAACATTGTCTTTTACTAAATTTGAATAATACTTCTGTTTTTCATTGTCAACCATTTCCTTTTAAACTAACTCAAGGAAATAGAATGTTATGTCAGTGATATATTAGTTATCTAAATTGGAACTTTTACAGATGTTTTGTTTTTATTAAAATTTGCTTATCTGGGGGGCAGATGTAGCTCAATTGGTTGAGTGCCTGCTTCCCATGTACAAGGTCCTGGGTTTGATACCGGGTACCTCTAAAAACAAACAAGCAAGCAAATAACCTAACTCTCATTGGGGAGCAGATGTAGCTCAGTGGTTGAGTGCCTGTTTCCCAAGTATGAGGTTCTGGAGTCAATCCTGGTACCTCCCCCCCAAAAAATTGCTTGTCAGTAACTATAATGGGGATATGCATTACTGTAACAAACCAATACATAGGTAAAAATTCTCTGCTCCTCCCCTTTTAAAATACATTAATGTGGGGAGTGGGTGTAGCTCATTGGTTAAGCTCCTGTTTCGCGTGTGCGAGGTCCTGGGTTCAATTTCCGGTACCTCCTGAAAAAAAAAATTATATATTCTATTCCAAAACATCTTCTGCCCTAAACTCTCTCCTGTTAAATATATATAAACTTACATTAATGTAAGTTAAAAGTATTAGTACATTTTTTCTTTATTTTTACTGTAATTTATATGCTATTTAATTTAACTGGCATGGTTATTAAGATTACATATATATATTCAATAAAAGACAATTTTCACACCTGCATTTCTTTTCTGGTTATTATTGTTTCCTTTTATGATCATTAATGAAAATAATTTTGTCATATGGAGGCAATGAGTATTAAAAAAAATAATCCATTTCTGGGTCTCAAATATACTAGATATGCCACTGAAACACTAGACTGATACTACACTGAGATCTACTAGGATCTCTATTAACCAGTTGCAGCTTTGCAAAAATGATTTACATCTTGACTGGTTGATTGTTCTAGTGAATACTGAGCCAATGAGCTATATAAGACCAATTTGAGTTCCATTATTAGCCCTATTAAAAGATAAGAATTATTATTATTGTAATTACTTTGTCTTTACTGGTTAAATTAACATTCGGTTATTAGGGCTGCTGTGCAATATACAATATTATTTTACCTACTGTGTGTTCAAAGTAGTCTTGTCACAGTAACAGCATGCTAGCATGAAAAGCCTTATAGCAAATAGGTAAATACATGTCTTTTGTGAATTAAAAGGGGGGTAATTATGTGAGCCTTACTGCCTTTGTGGGTGAATAGCTAAAAATAATTAAAGTGAAAAAGTCAGGAAATATTTCACATTAAATACAAATAATCATAAGATTGTCATATGAACGAGAATGACCTGTAAAGCATAATTTTTAGTTTCTCGATAGCGTTCCAAATTAGAATAAGAAAACACGCAAATACTCTTATTTTCCCTTCATTTTTTAGCAGTCCCAATCGTAGACTACACACTACAGGTACAATTGCTGTAATTTTCCTGTCAAAAATAGATCTTTGCTATAAAAGACCCCCAAATTATTATTTTTATTTTTAAAATTTATCTTTATACTTTATACAAACAGAACTCAAATAAACCTTGATATTGAAAATATTTTGGCTTCCTAGGAACATGTAGGAGTATGCTATATGGGGTGTGCCTATTATTGAGATTCATTTAAAAACAAACACACTAGAACTTGCAACTGAGCTTCAAAGTAGTCTCTGGTTAACTACACACTTATTCCAGCGATTCTGCCATTGTGTCAAATCTTTCGGGAATTCATTTTTCTTCGTGACTGCCCTTCAAATCATGTGGCATATTCTTCCAAATATTTCAATTCTTAAAGTTGAGCCTCGTGAATTAAGCTAGATAAAGTGGTTTTATTTTAAAAGTAGAGGCAATTATAAAATTAATCTTCTTCTGTGACTTCTAAATTAGCTTTGAAGGTATTTCCAATAAGAAGTCCCCCAAATATGTTTCTAGCTATGATACCTTCACTAAAATGGTCTCTAAAGGTGACTAATTTGAAAGACAACATGAATCTGAACCACAGACTGGTATAGTTGTTAATGATATATGAGTCTTATTTTTTATATAATCAAATGGATTCTAATGGCTTAAGCAATGGTTAGGGACATAACAATGTTAGCTGTGTCTGAACAAAAATGAAATGCTTAAAGTCAGAAGTCATCAGGACACTCTCTGACATAAAGTTTCAGGATCATATTAAATTTTCTCCAATCATTTTCTCTTATTTTTTTCCCCAGGATATTACTTAGGGTGGATTCATGACATTATTTTGCATGTATAAATGTCCCCAGCTTTATTCAAAAAATGATTTGAAGAAACTAACAATAAAGGACACAATAGTATAAAAATAAATATCAGTATACTAGGATAGGGTAGTATAAGAAAATGCAATAGGATAAAAATAGATAAATTGAGACAAAGAAAAATAAGGATAGATAAGTAAAATGAAGACAGTACGAAGATAATAACTAGACCTGTATATGAAAATGCTCTACATAATTTTAAAAGTCAAAATTTCAGCTTTCAGCTTCCTAGTTACCAAAGCAAAGAGGAAAAGGATTTGTTACAAGAGTATACATGTGTGTGAGTAAATTTTCTGTGCGCTTGTACCCGTGTGTATCTAAGTGAAAGGAAAGCAGGTCAGTTTGACTGGATGAAAATATAAATCTGACATTGCCTTTGACATAAACTTTTAACATCTCCGTGCTGGAGTAAATATGGGGATTTAATATTTGGTTTTTCAGATTATTGAGAATTTACAGCAAGATGGTTCGTCTTTTGCCCTAGAACAGTTGAAGGTAATTAATAAAATGTCTCTAACATCCTTAAAGATCACACTAAGGCAACTCATGGATGGATCTTCAAAAACCTTGCAAGAAGTATTAACTATGGAATATCAGCTAAGTCAAGCTTGTATGGGAAGTCATGACTTTCATGAAGGCGTTAGAGCAATTTTAATTGATAAAGACCAGAGTCCAAAATGGAAACCAGCTGATCTAAAAGAAGTTACTGATGAAGATTTAAATAATTACTTTAAATCTCTGGGAAGCAATGATTTGAAATTTTGAGGTGAATGGTCTTTTAAGGTAGTGAAAACTACAGTCTGCTGCCTGTTTTTACACAGTCCACAAGAGAAGAGCAGTTTCTACATTTTTAACTGGTTGAAAAAATAATCAGACTAATATATCATGACATATGAAAATTACATGAAATTCAGATTTCAGTGTTTCATAAAGTGTTTACTGGAACATGGCTTTACTTGTTTTCATTTACATATTACCTGTGATTGCTTTTGCAATATAATGGTAGAATAGAGTAGTTGGCAACAGAGACCATGTGGCCTGCAAAACCTAAAATATTTACTATCTGGCTCTCTGGAAATTTTGCCACCCCTGTTTTAGAAAATGGGAAAACTGGAAGGGATATAGAATTCTCTTGAGTAAGTATATCTAATGGAAATGGGAACTTTATTTAGGCCCTGAGTAGTGGTTTATATGTTTACTAAATAAACTTATGTAGATTACCAAATATAAAAACCCTGAAAAAAAAAAAATATATATATATATTTGGTTTTTCTCTATTTTGCTAGCACATTACCAAAAAAATAATTGGAACATAAACAACTGCAACCTATTTCCAGTTCATCAGTTATTTAAAAAAATAGAATAGCTGATATCATTATTCAAAGAGGAATCTACAGGAATGAAAAAGCATCACCTATGTACAATTCACTTTATGTCTATTATGTCATTTATTTCATGCACGAACCTTATGAGGTAAGATTCCCATTTTACAAATGAGGTCCCTGGGTACAAGTTCCCCCAATTCAGACATCCTTAAACAGAAATGGCATCTAACTGGGGTCTGCCTAACGCCAGAGCCAGACTATATTCTCCACGGACTCCTCTGCTTATTAGCCCCTTCAGGGACTTTACTGCAACAACAACAACAAAAATGTAAGTAGCATAATTAAGAGTTATTCCTACAGACCACATCTTGGACATATAAGGAAAAGACCACCAGAAGTTAGAACTGAGTGCTATTAATAGTTTGTGGGTTATTACTGCATTTGTTGTAGATGAATTTTATTTTCACTCAATCCTACTTTTGGCAGGACAATTTTTTTTCAAACCTTATGTGGATTTTGAGTAAATGTCTTTCCATGAATAATGATAATTTTCAACTTTATCAAACTTACCGTGAATAATAGTGAATTGTCAAACTAGCCAACTGTTATAAAACACTCCCACCCACTCAGTTCTACAAGCTTTTATTATTAATTTCAAGGACTTATCCAAGCAACTGAGTAGGCATTTCTGCAATACATAGGTGAACATTCAAAACCAAGGCCAAATGGACAATTCATATAATTTCGATAATTTGAAGGTATAACATTCTAATTATAGGTAGAGGCAGTTTCATGCAAAGGCCATCCTAAATCTTTGACATAGAAGGGAATGAACATTGACTGAGCACCTATGCACTTAGAATTTTGTATCATTCCATGTTCACAATAAGTCAACAAAGTAGAGAGGAAACTGAAGACCATAGAGGTTAAGCAACTTATCCAGGACCACCCAGCTTATAAATGGCAGAGCTGGTATTTGAAACAGGTCTGTACGACTTCAAAGACTTTTACTTTCTCTATACCACTCTGCCTTTATGGTTAATGGAAATTTTCAAAATTACTTGGAATTCTTGGATACCGGCAAGTCCATTTCATCAGTATATGGGGATCACTGAGAGCTGTGGCTATATGGGGTGAAGCAGTCACGTCATATCAGGTCACATTATAACACAACAAAATAAGGATTACTCTGATAAATAGTAGAAGCCCACAAAGCTTACTGTAGAGCAGGGGTTCTTAACCTTTTTTGTTCCACGGACCCCTTACTAAGTCCACACTATACTATGCATTATTTAATAAATATATCACACCTGCACCAACACGTCCCCACAAGAATAATGTTTTTTGAATTTAAATTCAAGCTCATGGATCTCTTGTTAAGAATCCCTGCTGTAGAGTGAGTCCCAGAAGGAAATTTCTAAGATAGGTGTGCCAGATGCTTTAAGGTTCACTGAAGCGTAACTGCAAGGAATGTTTCTATGATGGACAGCAACTGCAGGCCTCAGCTGTTCCTTGTCTAACAGGCTGAGCCCAGGCCCAGCACAGACACTGTCTGAGGAGTAGTGTCGTAAATGGCAACAAATTCTTCCAATAGTGCTAGAGATGGCAATCACAGGGCAGAATTCACTTGTGCTGAACTTGGATTGAATCAGTTTGCACAATGCCTTTTTAATACACACGTGGAAAAGCATAAGCACTCAAACACTGATTTGTTTTAGGTGGGAGGACAATCTGCTTTATTACATATTTAACATTTAGATACTTCATTAAATCAACACTAAGTTTCTTTCACGTTTTCAGGTGGCACTGGGAATTCAAAGACGCTAAGATGAACGTCGTTGCCCTCAAGTTCAAAATATTGGGGTGGGAGGTGAGGGAAAGGTACAAAACCAATATAAACCTCTGTGAGGCCAGTGCTCTAGAGCTTGCATCTTACTTGTTCTACTTACACGCGCACACATATGTATTTGTGTGTATGTATATATATTCAACAGAAGCAAGGCTAAGAATGTGTTCCAAGACAGAAGTTCTGCTGGATGTTAACTATCCTAGAGAAAAAATTTAGCTTATCAATTGCTGAAATATAATATACATTGGCCTATCAATGGATTGTATAACTTTCTTCATTTAAATTTTTTCTTTATAGTCCTACTTATCCAGTTACATTTCTTCATTAATAATGTGGAGGTAAACCTATTAGCATATGTGAACACATTCAAAACTAGTGAAGGAGGGAGGCAGAAAGGAAAGTATGTAATGGCAAGGAAGAGCAGAGGGGACAAGAAGGGAGAGAAGAAAGACTAATGGCTATTGCGTAATGGTTCACCTGCACCCCTCTGCCACCGCTACCGTCCCAGGCATATTAGAGGTACAGAAAGTTTGAAGGCAAAAATCACTTTCCCCAAGGTCAGTTGGTTTTGGAACCCAGGTCCGGCTAAAAACTGAGGATATTTATACACTTTTATTGTTGACTCAGTATATTTAGTATGTAGGAGTATTAACATATTTATCTGTATGCGTATTAGGCTGGAAATTAAATATAGTAATTACTTTCCTTAGAAATTTACATTTACCCCAAATATTCAAACCCCAAACCTTTATCCCCCCATCCTGATGGCTCCCTCATCTGTCTGCTTGTTGTCTGCTGTGTCTACTTGATTTCTTTAGGAGACACTGGGAACCAAACCCCAGACCTCCCGTGTGGGAAGTGGGTGCATAACTGCTTGAACCACATCAGCTCTCAAACATTTAGAGGCAAAAAATATTCTCTTGCATGTATATGTACCATAATCTGCTTTTTCTCCTTCTGATGTATTAGACATTCAGGTTTCTCAATTCTATTTGCTAAAGATATAGACCTAGAGGTAGATGCTGCTGCTCCTGGGATGCTCTTCCTTCAATCATCACCTCCTTGGTAAAGCCTTTCCCCAAACTTTGGACAATTTCTCTATTAACATCATATAGAAAGAGTCTTCCATACTACAATGCTAATACATTGCAGGAGTTATATACTTAAAAAAAAAAACACACAAAAAACCTTGTTTAGCTCTAGAGTGTCATATAATAGCACAATAAAAGCTTAACATGAATTTTTATTAACCAAATTAGTAAGGTCTCCATTTCAACTAGATTGCTCAGTTTTTTTTTTCATTTTCATTTTTTTTTTATTTAGAGGAGTTGTAGGTTCACAGAAAAATCAGAGTACAGCTCCCAAATCGCACCCCCCCCATCAGTTTTCCCTATATTAACATTTTGTACCAGCGTGCGGTACCTTTGTTACAAATAACGATCAAACAATATTCCTATAATTATTTTATTAACTCTAGTCCATAGTTTAATTCCAAGTCATATCTTATGTTCAATTTGTGTTTAAGCCTTCAATATTAAGTAAAATGTCAGGTGCCATTTTAATATGTATGAGGGAAACATGTATTTATAAGCATGAGGCCATTAGATAGTCACATTAGTTAAAAAAGCCACCTTGGGAAGCAGATGTGGCACAAGCAATTGGGCTCCCATCTACCATATGGGAGGCCCAGAGTTCGATTCCCGGGACCTCCTGGTGAAGGTAAGCTGGTCTGTGGGCCACGCCATGGAAAGCTGGCTCAGCAAGATGATGCAACAAAAAGCGAGAGGAGAGACAGTGATAGATGCAGCAGACCAGGGACATGAGGTGGCTTAGGTGATTGAGTGCCCTTCCTCCCACTTTGGAAGTCCTGGGATCGGTTCCCGGTGCCTTCTAAATAGAAAAGCAGACACGGAAAGCACATGGTGACTGGACACAGAGAGCAGACAGCAAGCACAAAACAAGGGGGGTGGGAATGAACACATAAAATAAATTAAAAAAAAAAAAAGTCATTTTGCCACTATTAGCTAACAAGTGAGACATTACTAACTACCTCTCCTGGTTATTCCCTTACCAAAGGCATAGTTAGAGGCTTGGCATCTGCTTTATTTTAGATTTTTTTTTTTTAGATTATTGACAAAGATGAAAGCCTCTTATTAAAAATGTTAAATAAAATATTCATTTAAAATACAAAATTATGATACAATAATTCATAACTTTTTAACAATTGTTTTATTGATTCATTCTGGACCTTAAAGTAATAAATACATGAGGCTTTGTAAATGTTTGTTATAGAAATGGTAATAAAATATCTGGCTAAGAGATTCTCAAGAGCCTTTATAGTACGGGCAAATCTTTGATAACTGTGATTAAGATTTTTAGACTAAGATTTGGAAAGACTGACAAACTTGTCCTGTAGATGAATCTAATAAAATAGTTCTCCAAAATTGGTCAATCCATAAAAGATTGCAGAATGCTGAACTTGTATTCAATAACACCTGCTAAGAGCCCAAGTAAAATATGGCATATTAATCCCTTTTAAATAATATCAACTACTTCTAAAATACAAGTGATAGAAATTGTTCATTTCAGATAGGAAAAGCTAGAATTCTTTCTGAATTTTTTTTTTTTTTTAAAGATTTTATTTATTTATTCATTTATCCCCCCCTTGCTGCTCGTGCTCGCTGGGTCAGCTAACCACGCCGTGCGGGCGGGCTTGCCTTCACCAGGAGGCCCCGGGAACCGAACCCGGGGCCTCCCATATGGTAAACGGGAGCCCTACTGATTGAGCCACAGCCGCTTCCCCTGAATTTTAATTTATTGACTTCCCCCTATTTTACAGGTGCACATATTTATTAAATGTTTAAATTGGCATTAGTTCAATCGCTGTCCTGTTGGTTCTCAATTTAGTCTTTACAAAATAATTCAAGTTAATTGTAGCTTTGAGAAATTATTTCATCACAATTATCAAGTTATTTCCCCAAGGCATATTATATATCCAATTAACCACCCACTTCAGCAGTTTCACAGTTGTTTTCATTTTTTTGTCTATTTTAGCTGATCATTTTTTACACATTGTAGTTCCTGGGAACAAAGTTACATACAGCATTTGGAAGTAATTAGGAGATGTATGTAAGTAAATGAATTCCTTTTTTTTAAAAAAAGGGTTATATTTCCTAGTGACAAAAATCTTTTCAAAAGAAAATATTATTAATAAAGTAAGATAGTGGAGAGATAGTACGTTAAATGCCATTCATTAATTTTTCTAAAATGTACAAGTGGATTTTTTTTTAATCATCCTGCACCACAATAGTCTTGGAGAACATCAGGTTGCTTGAAGATGCAACAAATATTCCTTGAACACTTCAATAAACACAATGTAAACATTCACTTTAATAATGTTTCCTTTGTGAATGCAAAACTGAATGCATTTTTTCCTTGCCTCTGGCTGAGCCATGACTGAGTAGCAACAGCAGAGTGCTGAAAGAATTTTTCAACAGCAATTTGCTTGTTCTAATTTACTTTTCAAGGTTGATGCTCAGGATCATTATGTTGCTTGCAAAAAGATCTATTTCTATTAATTTGATCCATTCATTCCACTTGTTTGTGTCATATTTAGTTTCCCCGGCAGCTTTACCAAGTAAGTTAACTGAATCAGAAGTGCCACTACCATTCCAGTTCTATGGTTTCATATACAAAATGAACTCCTCTATCCTTTAGAAACAAATATGCTACATCCATTGAGCATGGGAAGATTGGAACAAATGACTCATCTATACTTCCACATTATGGTGAAGACAGCTTTGTCTCTTGCTCTTCAAATAGTGAAATACTCTTTGTAGTTAGTAGACCAATGCAACAATAATACCAAAAAGCATTGTTCAATTATAACTTTTTTTTTAAAATAAAGGAATTATAAGAAATCTTGTTTCCTGAGCTTGAATACAATCATCACTTATGAGCAAGATCAAGAAATAGAGCTTTCACATAATTTTACATGATGCATATTGAAAAAGGCGGCTTATTTCAAATGTATAACATTTTTAAAATGTAATGGGAAATAATCAAGTATTCTCCACATCTTCAACAAACTTCAAAATAGCAAAATGTTTCCCCCCATATCCTTTCTGTGATGTGTGCACCTATAGTTCCAATAGTTAAAGAGCCCCAGCTAAGTGATCTGGAAAGTTCTATGGTATCCCAATCTTTACACTGAACACAAGTATAAAACAAGTGGAGAAAAGAAACTCCTACTTCAACCATTGGCAAATTAATAGAATTAACAATATAAATAGAATAGAATCACTCTCAGAGTAGATATAAGCAGGCTATACTTTTAAAAGTGAAAAAAACCCAGAGTTTAACAAAATAGTCAATAATTATTCTCCTTATAACCTGCAGAGGGCAGCAAAATCCCTTAAAGTAAAAGTGACATAAGAGGGATAACAAGATCATTATTTTTCATTTCTATTATTAGAAGTGCACTAAAAATTAAATTTTTACAGAAAGTATCATTTTTGTAAATTATAAAGTATCATTTGTAAAGTATCAAGGGGCAATTTTGACTTTAAATGCTTAATGGATTATTAGATACACAAATTTTCACATGTCCTACTAGAAAAATAATTCAGCAGGTGGGTTTTATCCTGGGGAATCAGCCAACCTGTATATGCTTACTCACCATACGTTAACACCACACTGCAATCAATTACACAGATTAGCCAGGGCTTTCTAGAAAGAAACCTGGACCTCAAAGTAACCTGCTTACAAGGCAATGAACTGATAATACAAATACAGCATGGCACTGCTGCAGGCTGTATATCTTATCATACTCATAAAACAGTTGGTGAAAAAAATTAGATGCTAGTTGAAAAGCCTTTAGCTCACAAGAGTTTTAACCATTCTGTAAGACTAATTTTATGAGTTCTTTAGTAACTGTCATTTTAATGAATCTCTTCACTATGGATTACTAATTAATACTGCTTCGGAGGGAAGATATTTGAATATTTAACTTTAAAATAATCTTCTGATGATGATAATGAAATGTTTCACAAAGAAACCACAAAGTGAGACACACTAACATATTAAATATATTTAACACATGACATGTACATGCATGTTTTATATAAATATTTCTTCTTGTTTATTTAAAAATATACTGCAACACTTTACTAATTACTTATTATTAATAATTAATAATTATTAAAAACACTAATTCCTTAGCAACATAGCCATGGGATCCTACCCTCTGACATCATGTTATATTTTTTCCGATCCTCAATTTTGCTGTAGTTAAGTAAGTATCTTGCTATCAAAAGATATTTATAAACTGGTTATTAAGTTGAAACCAGAGAGGCTGGTTTGGCACCAATATAAGTTAGATGTGTACTTCTCTGAGTCTTGTTTCAGTTTATAAATTAGACAACAAAAAGCTTTAGCCCCCACCAAAAAAGTATAAGAAAATTACCTAAATACCTATTTTCAAACTGCTACTAGACTAAGTTATGGAGCATTTAAAAATGTTTTGTCTACAATAATAAAAATTAATCACTGATAAAAAATTAAGCTTTCAAAGCAAACTTTGTTTCAAATTACAATAAATTTTTTTTTAAAAGGTCTTGAAATATACTTGAGGAATAAATCCCCTAATTTGAAATGTTACAAGATAATTACTGACATAGATAAGTTTTTAAAAGCAAATTACTTTAGAAATCTAGCATGAAACATATCTTAAAATGTTTTCTCAAAATACTGTGCACAATATAATATTCCATAACATATTTCAAAATCTTAAATTGTGGGAGAATAAGAACCCCGATAAATGAGAAAAAGGCAGAAAAAATAGGAAAGAATAATCCAGAGAATGGTTATTTTGATAATTTAAAATCATTGCTTCAAGTGTTTTGGTAATGGTATCATTTACCTTTCTTTATAAAAAAAAATCTTCATTCTGAAAATGAATGCAATTACTCTTCTAACGGGAACATAAGCTCCTTTTCCTCAAGCAAGGGCAGTTAAAACTTTGAAATAAAAAAGATGTATATGGATAATTGTGTATTATAGTATTTTTCCCCAATTAGATTTCTTTACCACATAGCATGACATTTTTTAATAGGGGAGGGTAAATGGAGAAATTATGCAATTTAATAAAATGAAAGCATTTTCTAACCTAAGTTGTGGCCTCTGCTATGATTTTTGGGTTATCTCAAGCCAATAAGTATACACTCTAGTACATGAAACAAAATTGGAAGCTATATTTAGAACATAGTCTTTGATTTTTCTGTCTTCAAATCCTGTTTCCTAAAATCATTCTTAAGCAAAGCAAAAAGAAATGTTTGTTCTATTACATAAGAAATAAACTTTATTTGGTATTCAATTGACTTTCTAACTTAGTAGGCAGGACTTTACATCTTCAAATACTGAAAATAAATTGCATTCTTGGCCCTTGCTTTAAAAGGTTATAGAGAATAAGCGCACACTCTGGTAGTGTTTTAGTGATCTCCCTAATCTCAGTTGCACTTTGTCAGAACGAGGTAACTGCTAGTTAAGTGAAATACCCTAGATCAAAGGGGGATTAATCACCAACTGAATCCTTGCTGAATAAACCTGTCATTCAAGAAAATTATTTCCACTGAACTTAGCAGAGGATTGAACGTATTTGCATAACAGGGACCAACGTACTTCAGCCAGGTTAAAAGGTTCAGAATTCATCCCATGTTTAGCTTTTTGCCTCCTTTTCCTTTCAGCAGCCTGGTACAATGGTTTCTAATCTGATAATACAGCTAACTATCTAAATGATGTCAGAACAGGAAAGTATTGCAAAGTTTGGATGAGGGATGGATCAATTTCACTTTCAGTAACTCCTAAATCTGATTTGTTGGAATTTAAGATGTAATCCTAAAAAGTCCCTTAAACCTGAGGACTGTTTATTAACATCCCTTTTTTGACCTTTGTCTTAGAAACAACTTTTCTGTTGTGGCAGCAGTCTCCACAGAGGCTCTTGATGATAATTCTACCTACCTACCTCACAGGGGGTATTGTAGGAGTCTATGAATGTCTATAAAGTATTTTGAAATACTATACCACAAACCAGAATATAAATAGTAGCAGTTGTTATTATATATAAAACGTCTGCTTTGAAAGAGATTAAATCATACAGTGAATAAAACCACAACAACTTTAACTCATTAGAGATATTGAATTAGTGTGACATCTAAAGTAATGCTTAACTGAGAAGATTAAATTATTTTATGGGTCAAATGTTTAATTAAAAACAATGTTTTTAAAACAAATAATTCTCAGAAGAATTCCTGACAAGGCTATTTACTTCAACCTTGACATTTAAATCACTTATTTAAAAAGTAAAAATGTTTACCACTGTAAGGGCATTGCTTACTAATATACTGTTTCTTTAAAAATTTTTTTTAAATAAGCTTAGTAAAAAAGGAAGAAAAATATCCTAAAGGGTTATTATAATCATGAGCCTTCTTGAGTTCATTTTCAGAAATTTAACATTTTTTACCTTTTGAGTTTACTAAAGAATAATTACCAATATGGTAGATGTCAAATTTCAAAATCATATTTTGGTACTAAAAAAGGGACTTCAGCAATTTAGTGCCTAGGGTATGTCTGACACCCCCAAATCTTTCACTGGAAGTAGCTGCTCATATTCACTGCAAATGCAAAGCATCTTTCAAGTAAAAAAATGCAAAGAATGGTTATAAAAGAAAATGAATAAAATCCATAGTGAGATAATTTTTTAGAAAATGATTGAAGTTTTAACCCAAGAAAGGACTCTTAGAGTGTCTTATAGCTTAGAATAAGAACATGCCAATCACGATTAAGCTTCTGGAATCAGAATCCCTTTGAAATGCAGCTGTTTCTTCTTTAATTGTGGCAGCGGACTCTGAAGAAAAGAAAGGTTCAGCCTTAAAGATGAGTAAGGAATACAAAATAGCTCAGGATTAGTTGTGGAGTTCAAAGGTCGCTAATTACACTAAGGAGTTCCCAGACACAGGGAAAACATTAAACAGGTCACCTACCAAATGGGAAACAGACTTTGTCTTCAGAAATTATCCTGAAGTGACAGGTTTCTAGACAAAATCAAAAGCATTGCAGCGTGCTCAGCTGATCTCAATGGGGTGAAAACATGAGTTGGTTTTAGTTCTGTAGCGTTATGCTTAGAATGGAATGGCAACAGATGGCATCAGGTTCCTCACAGCCCCTACATTTTTCCAGTACTTCCTAGATTTTCCTCAGCTTTCTAGAAATGTCAAATTAAAGATTCACTGGTTTTTCTGTTTTTGCTTATAAAATAAGTTTGCCTAAAGGCTTATTATATTGAATTTCTGCCTACTCACTAGATCAATGCCTCTTGCCCATCACAGTGCACTTTGCTAAACATTTATATAATCAAGATTTCCAAATGGCTTTATTAATACTAACATAAATGAAACCTTAAGATTTCCTTGAGTTTAAGAGAGATCAAATAACTAAGTTTTTATTACTGATTATTTATGATCAAATTAGAATAACAAGTTGAAGTCCTGGTCAGAAAATTATTCTATTTTCTTTGTTACTTGGGATAATTTTGAACATGGAGCATTATGCCATGAAAATGCTTAGCAGAAAATGAGTTTATAATAAGTAGGATTGATCTTAATTTTTAAAATCATATTTAAAATCCAAAATTTATATGCAATATACATTGAAACTATCTTATCTGTCCTCAAGGAGTCAGCAAGTTTTTCTAAGGTTTTCCTTAAAAGACTCATTAAACAATAGAAACCAAGATACTACTATATTGAATAATAATTTTAATGCATATTTTTTTAATAACACTCTTACTTATGCTATGTTCAAAGAACCTTCATGTGAATTAAGTTTTGAGGATCTTGAGATTTCATTTTTTCTTGAATGGTCACTTAAAAGCCCAACTTGATAATGAACTACTGTGAAAACAGAATGCAACACATAATTTAAAGACAGGTAAAGAATACAGTGACTGGGGGCGGATGTGGCTCAACTGGTTGGGTGTCCGTCTCCCATATGGAGGGACCTGGGTTCGATCCCTGGGACCTCCCGGTTAAAAAAAAAAAAAAAAGAATACAGTGACTAGATGGTTTCTGAAGAAACCAATAGAATGCTAGTAAGAAAATGAATCCAACAAGTTTAAGGAAAATATACTATATGAGACTGAAATAAGATCATATGGTAATCTCTACCCACAAAATGGCTTTTGATTTTTATATAAGTTCATTTCCTAATGAATTTTATTATAATAAAACATGGGAAAAGCAATAGTATACCAGTATACCACAATATATCTTTAAAAATTTGGCTTCAGACATTAAGGTATCTCAAAACACTATGTTTATCTCCTGAAGGAATCCCACCCCTCTTAATATGCTTACTGACATCCTAACAAAATGTTATTGTGGCCTATTAATAAGCACTTAGAAAATTACTCCAGAACAGAGATAAACACCTTAAAAAGAACTATGCAGATTCTTTATTAATCAATAGGATAGATCTGATTAAGAGCAGGTTAATATTTAAATAATTTTCTTTTTTCTCCACTGGCTGTTTTGTTTTTTCAAGAGATTTACAGTTGTTTCTAGTATGGTCTCTGATACTCTGTAACAATGCTTTGTCCTAGGAGCTTAGTAACTTAGGTTTGAAAGAACAAATAGTTTTTTTTTTAATTTTTTATCTTGCATGCCATCTACAATCTAGTGGTAGTGGTTGCCTGGAGCTCGGTGCTAAGAAGGAGTCTGAGCCCTTATCCAGGAAGGCTCGGTGGAGAAAGAGGACTGTGATTGATTAGCAATGTCTGCTACAGGGGTAGGAAGGCACATGGGTGGCAAAATGACCCAGGACTAGTATAACATAAGCCTAAGAAGAATCACTATTCTTTTGTGCTTGGAATCATATTCAAGTAAAACCAAAACTAGACATTCATCTTTAAAATGCTCTTTCAAAATATACTGGACTAAAAACTTTAAATGAGAGCATTTTAAATATTTAAATCATTTAATACTTTTTCACTCAGGCAGATTATAACCATACACACTAAAAAATAGAAGATGATTTCATTTAAGCTATGTTACCATTATATAAATGCATCTCATTTAAACATTAGAAAATTACAGTATTAATGATCCATATGTTACTGGAGCAGGAGCTTTAGAATTCCAGATGTAATAATCAGAAGAAATTAGTTTCCGATCTAAAAAAACAAAACAAAAGAAAATACAAGATTATTTTATGTTAATAAAAAATTGATAAGAGATCAAACTTCTGGTTTTTGAAAAATGTGGAACTCAATCATTTCAAGGTAATACTTTGAATTATTCATTTTAATTCTGTTGTATCAAAGATTATTATAACTTTAACTGCTTTAAAATAATGGGTTCATTAATATTCAACTAACATATCTCTGAGATTGTATTAAACAGTGAAATGCAAATATCTTTCATTTATGCCAAATCTGCCAATTTTTTTCTTACTTTTTCCTCCTAAATTCTGTTTCTTGTGGACCATTACCTTAATTGCAAAAACATTTAAAATGCTCTATAGGTTTCCCTTCTGTAACCTTTTACCAGGGTCCTGTTTCTGGTCTTGCAATTCTTTATCCATTCAAAGGGCCACAGATATAAGTAATCACCCAACTGTTTCTAGCAATATTCTAAATAGATTGCTTCACTATTTCTTATTATAGTTTTGATCAAATTTAAGCTCTTTGTCTTAATAACTTTGTAGGTTTTGACAAAAGGCAACTTCTTTGAACTTTGGTTTTCTTTTTTTGTTGTTGTTTTTTAGGATTTATTTATTTATTTATATACTTTTATCCATTTTTACCCCCCCACCGTTTTTCCTGTTTCTGTGTCCATTCACTGGGCAACTCTCTGTGTCCATTTCCTGCCCTCTCTTACCATCTTTTTCCTCCTGTCTTCACTGGGATTTGATCCTCGGAATCTCCGATGTGGGAGAGAGGCATCCTACCGTCTGTGCCACCTTAGTTCCTGGTTTTTTGGTGTGTCTCGTCTTGGCTCTCCCTTGTGTCACTCTACTGTTACGTCATCACCTTGCTGGTGGTGTACTCATGCACGGGCCTGGCGGCTCACCCGCTAGTGGGACCTGGAGGCGCACCTGCGGACGGGGCCTGATGGCTCACCCGTTCATGGGGCCTGGTGGCACACCCATGCACAGGGCCTGGTGGCCCATGTACCTTCTATATTTCTCTGTTTTAAATTTTTACCGGGAGGTCCCAGGGATCGAACCCAGCTCCCTGCATATGGGAGATGGATGCCCAACCACTTGAGCCACATCTGTTCCCCTTTGGTTTTCTGATATGCAAAATGGAGATGATAATGCTTACTTGGAGTTAGACACATATAAATTCTTATTATTAAACATATCAATAAGTATCAAATTCAGCCTTTTCTACCTTTCTTCATAACAAAAAGACTGCAGGATACATTACCTATTCTTTTTGTTTGTTTGTTTAAAGTTCAAGAACCTAGTAACATTGAGAAGCAAGATAGCTTAAGTGCAAGCTCCAGAGTCAGACTGCTTGGGTTTTATTGCCAGTTCTGCCATTCATTAGCTGGGTGAACCTAACCAAGTTACTGAATCTCTCTGTTCCTTTAGTTTGTTCATCTGTTAAATGGAGATAACAATACTTAATGTAGGATGCTGTGAGAATGAATAAATTAATCCACATAAAGCACTTAGTACTGTGTCTGGCACATAGTAAGCAATAAATGTTAGCTATTATTAAAATTATTATTATTAGCATTACTGAACAACTTTCAGAGCTAAGTTGTATATTGTAAATAAAGATTTTTATTGTCAAGATAATTGCAAAATTATTAGATAAGAATAAAAAAAAAAAGGCATCCAAATTGGAAAAGAGGAAGTAAAACTCTCACTGTTCGCTGATGACATGATCCTATATTTAATAAGTCCCAAAATGTCTATGACAAAGCTATTTGAGCTAATAAATGAGCTCAGTAAAGTGGCAGGATACAAGATCAAAGCACAAAAATCAATATTTCTGTACACTAGTATTGAACAATCTAAGGAGGAAATCAGGAAAAAAATTCCATTTACAATAGCAACAAAAAGACTCAAATACCTAGGAATCGATTTAACCAAAGATGTATAGGACCCATATTCAGAAAACTACAAAACACTGCTAAAAGAAATCAAAGAAAACCTAAACAAATTGAAAGACATTCCATGTTCACGGATTGGAAGACCAAATATTGTGACGATGTCAATCCTACCCAAACTGACTTACAGAGTCAATGCAATACCAATCAAAATTCCAACAGCCTACTTTACAGAAATAAAAAAGGCAATTCCCCAATTCATTTGGAAGGGAAAGTGCACCCAAATAGCCAAAAGCATTCTAAAAAAGAAGAGCGACACGGAAGGACTTTTACTCCCTGACCTTGAAAACATATGACAAAGCTACAGTGGTCAAAACAGCATAGTATTGGCATAAAGATAGACACATCAATCAGTGGAATAGAACTGAGAGTCCAGAAATAAACCCTCACCTCTATGGTCAACTTGTTTTTGACAAACCTACCAAGTCTACATTACCAGGACAAAACAGTCTCTTCAACAAATGGTGCTGGGAGAACTGGATATCCATAACCAAAAGAATGAAAAAGGACCCCTATCTCACTCCCTACACAAGAATCAACTCAAAATGGACCAAAAGATCTAAATATAAAAGCTAGGACCATAAAACTACTAGAAGAAAATGTAGGTGGTGGTTTCTTGGATGTTACACTCAAAGCATGGGCAACAAATACTTTTGCACCCCAAAGGACTTTTTCAAAAGGATGAAAAGGCAGCTGACTCAATGGGAGAAAATATTTGGAAATCACATATCCGGTAATGGTTTAATATCCATGATATATAAAGAGATGCTACAATTCAACAATAAAATGACAAATGACCCAGTTAAAAACTGGGCAAAAGACTTAAATAGACATTTGTCCAAAGAAGAAATACAAATGGTGAAAAAACACATGAAAAAATGTTCAACAGCACTAGCGATTAGGAAAATGCAAATCAAAGCTACAATGAAATATTTGTATCACACCTATTTGAATGGCCACTATTAAAAAGACAGAAAACTACAAGTGTTGGAGAGGATATGGAGAGATAGGAAAGCTTATTCACTGTAGTGGTTATGTAGGGCTAGGGAAGGATAGAGGGATTGAGAGGTGACTACTAAGGGGTGTGGAGTTTTTCTTTTTGGAGTAATAAAATTGTTCTAAAATTTTTGTGGTGATGAATACACAACACCGTGATTATATTAAAAGCCACTGATGGTACACTTTGGATAGACTGTATGGTATGTGAATATACCTCAATAAAACTGCTTTTTAAAAAAGATAATGGGAAAATAAAGGGTTCACATAGTTGAACAAACTGGCAGTCACGTTCTAAAATTAATAGGGGGGAAGTGGATGTGGTTTAAGCAATTGAGTTCCTGCCTAGCACATGGGAGGTCCCAGGTTCAGTTCCCGGTGCCTCCTAAAGAAGACGAGCAAGACAGTGAGCTGATGCTTGGGCTGGCACAGCGAGGAGACACAACAAGATGATGCAACAAGAGACACAAGAAGGAAAAACGTAATGAAAGACAGAACAGAGGTGGCTCAAATGATTAGGTGCCTCCCTCCCACGTGTGAGGTCCCGGGTTTGGTTCCTGGTGCCTCCTAAAAAGAAGACCAGGAGACAACAAACAGACACAGCAAATGTAAACAACGAGGGGGTGAGGAGAAATAAATAAAGTAAATCTTAAAAAATAAAATAAAATAAAATTAATAGGGGAAGGAAATAAAATACTGGTCATATCCATTTAAAATGACCTCTTTCATTCAATATATTTTTTAAATTAAGAAACAGGTATATTACTGAAATTTCCCATTCTATATAATGTTTTCTGAAATTTACTTCAATATGTTTAGTTAACATTAATAAAATACTAAAATATTTTAGGCACTACCTAAAGAGACTACATATTTCCTATAGATACAATCTAAATTATCTATCTGTTTATATTCAGTTACTTTTAAACACTTGCTGGTCTAAACTGACATACTATATTATGCCTTCACAAAAGTACAAATGCATTATGAATACTTTTTCATACATATACATTTCTTTAAAAAAAACTGGCTTGCTCTGATTGCAATACATAAAATACATTATTGCCATTTACCAGTAATTTTTCAGAATTCTGTAGTTCTGTAATTCTCTTGACACTTTCCAGTACAGGGCCCTGTCTTATTCTTCCTACTTTAGGGGTCTAATTCTCAGTTTAAGAAATACTTATCTAAATATAATAGCTTTATTCCCATTACTGTATGAGGCAAAAGTTTCTGTTTAAGGTATAGTTAGCTAATTCTACCTAATTCTAGCTACTTTTATATTTTATGTCCCTTTAGCATATATGATTTGATCCGAATTAAATAATTTTGAATTCAGCTAAGAAATTATTTTTTCTCTCTGTTTTTTACAAATATATATGCTTTGTTTTACAACCAATAAACTCATTGAAGACAGGGAAGCTGTCTAATGCCCTAATACTTCGTAGAATGGAAAAGGTGTTAAATAAATGCTTGATGACTATATTTACTGATATTTTTTAAATTTTTAGTCTATTTCCTTTTTTTAAAATTAAGAAAAAAAAATTTTAAGAAGTTTTAAATTACATAAATGTTACATTAAAATTATAAAGGATTCCCATATGCCCCACTCCCTCCGCATCCCACACTTTTCCACATTAACAACATCTTTCATTAGTGTGGTGTATTTGTTATAATTGATGAACACATATTGAAGCATTGCTATTAACTGTGGACTATATTTTACATTATAGTTTACTTTCTGCCCCACACAATTTTATAGGTTATGACAAACTGTATAATGGCCTGTATCAGTCATTG
This sequence comes from Tolypeutes matacus, assembly GCA_026826555.1. NCBI lineage: Eukaryota > Metazoa > Chordata > Mammalia > Cingulata > Chlamyphoridae > Tolypeutes > Tolypeutes matacus. The sequence goes on from JAKSZT010054193.1 coordinate 13,872,684, forward strand.
CAATGTCATGCAGGACAATTCAAATGTCCCGAAAATGCCCCCATGTTACATTTATTCTTCCCTCTCCCTCTCCTCAGAATCTCTGGTGGCCACTGTCTTTATATCAATGATAAAAGTTCTTCCATTTCTAGAATAATAATAAGTAGACTTATTATTATTCTATTATAGACTATTATGCTAAAATATTTTAAACTTTAATAACAATCATATTTAACTTTTTCGAATCCTTAATTTATTTGATGCTAAGCATCATGTTAAATACTTGGTCAATATAATCTTATTTAAAACCTTGTAACAATTTTGAGGTAAATAATGCTATTATTTCCATTTTATAGATGATGAAAACTAAAACTTCAAGAAGTTCACTAACTTACCCAAAGCTAATAAAGTGTCTGAGCTAGACTCAAGCCCTTGTCTGCCCAACATTGAAGTCCTTATGAATCACCTTTGAAGAGTATGTTTATTATTATAGCCAGAGTAAAACAAATTCAACCATACACTAAAGTTCACCTCTGTCCTGATTCTTACTCATCTAGACAATTTTATAACAGGAGATGGCAGAGGGCAATGTAAAGTACACAAACTGTTATGCAGGGTGAGAATAGCCCTGAGTTTTTAAAATATATTTGGCTTAGTCTCCCCGATCTCTAAGTTTTATTACATTTTAATTTTTACCTTAGGTAATAAAATGTATTATAGCATTTTAATTCCCTCAAGTTAGCTTGACTCTCTTCAACTTACGTGTACTGATTTTTGGTTTTCCTGATGCAAAAACTTGAACTGAATGCTGATCCGCATAACACCCAGTAAGTGTGTAATCTGAGATCCTAAAATGAAGCTGGAAAAAGAAGAGAATATACTAAATTAAGGTGATTATTTTGTAAAAACGATGGTCATATTTTTTTTAGGAAATTCATCTCACATAGTTTGTAAAATAAAAATCACAAATATTAAACTCAAATATTGTGTGTGTGTGTGTGTAGATACACACACTTTTTCCCTCTGCATTAGGGTCATTTCTTTGAAGGACGCCATTATTTGAAGTGCTTAACACATGGCAGGCACTTCACTAATATGAACTCTAATTCACAATGTAAGGTAGGATTATTATCCTCATTTGACAAATGAGGGTTCAGAAACAGAAACAATTAGCACCCAAGCATGTATATAGCAGTTGGCATTCGAATGCAGACCTGACAGACTATGAAATCTGGTGCTCCTTCCCACATACTGTCAAATGTGCTGTATATTCTCTTTTATTTCTAGGCCTATGTGGTTATGACATATTTCCAATCATAATTCTTTGACAGATAGGAACATACAAGCCTAGTAAAACACAAGACTGCAATTATTAAAATAGAAACACCGGTTTATCTGGTGTTTGGGGGAATGAGCTACTCTACTTAATTTAATTTTCCAGAAAACTGAAATTTAACTTTACAGAACTAAGCTTAGCCATGGCCTCTTTTCCCACTCATAAAACCTTTCTAAATTTTAATCCACAGTTCCTGGATTTAATTGGTAGTGTAGAGTCATCGCTATAAATAGCAATTATTAAACTGTGCAGTTATAGAATGGGCCATTAGTCCCTTCTCTGAAGACACAGTGATGAGATGGCTCTGAGTCACAATGGCATTCAAGTGATAGACTATGAAAAGTCTATGTTTTACAGAACTTCGATCTTCTTTTGCTGTGGTTTTTCCTCATCTCTGCTATCTACTCTCTGCTGCTGAATGCTCCTGATTTTGCAGTATCCTGATATCTTTTCTATACTTTTTTTCCTTCTATGTCTCTTCCCTGCAAATTTTCCCATTTCCTAGTTTTCTCCTTTTTGCTTGCCAAATTAACTAACTGCATGCATAGGATGAAATTTTCAGATGTTCTCAGCAATTTTTTCCTGTTGCAACGCAAATTATCTGAGAGCACAGGGCCCTTTTGCTTGTTTGGCATAATTCCGGATGCTGGATGTCATGCCAGGTTTTGATTTCCACAAAACTGAGAAATAAAACTCACTTAGTCCTTTCATATAGGTATTATAGCTTTCAATGAGATTCTAATTGGCTAAGTTCTAGAAATGAATAGAAAAGTCATAATCCCTACCTTTGAAGGATATATAATGTAGTGACATTCTATATTTTTTTCTGAAAAATATATGGAAGTAGGAACTTCAGTAATAATCCCTGAAAGAGAGCTTGTGGACATAGTTGAGTCCAAGACTGAAGAAGAAATGAGTATCACTAGTGTACTTTTTTTTTTTTTTTTTTTAAAGATTTTATTTATTTATTCATTTATACCCCCCATGCTGCTTGTGCTCGCTGGGTCAGCTAACCACGCCGTGCGGGCGGGCTTGCCTTCACCAGGAGGCCCCGGGAACCGAACCCGGGGCCTCCCATATGGTAAACGGGAGCCCTACTGATTGAGCCACAGCCGCTTCCCACTAGTGTACTTTTGATTCTACTACCAAATCTTCTAATTGCCTTTATGTAGAGATTTCAATTTCTCTCCTTTGATTTCTATGATACCATTCTATTTAGATTTTCCTGCTATCTTTCTGATTATCCCTTCAATTTACCTCACTGGTTCTTCTGGATTGCCTCCTATTTTCTCATACCTTTTTCTGATCTAATTCATTCCCACTGCCTCAACTATTTCTTCTCTGTGAATAACTCCTAAATCTCTTTTTTTTTTTTTTTTTTTTTTTTTACTGGGAGGTCCCAGGGATCGAACCCGGGTCCCTCCATATGGGAGACGGACGCCCAACCAGTTGAGCCACATCCGACCCCCTAAATCTCTTATAACCAGCTGAGTTCTCTCTTGGGAATCAAGCTTTAAGTTTTTAGCTACCTACTGGACATTTACACTGGGATATATTACCATCACCAGCAACTAGTTCACTCCTTCTTCCCTTTCTCTATATCAGAACTTTCTTGTAAGTATATTCATCCATTCAACAAATATTTATGTGCTAGATACTATAGTAGGTATTGGGGATAAAACAATCAATGAGACTTACATGGTCTATGTTATATGTTTAACTAAGATAAACTTTGATTTATAGCTATTTCTTTTATTTTTTTTAATTTTTTTTTTAATTTTAATTTTTATTTTTTATTTATTTATTTTTTTTTAAAGATTTTATTTATTTATTCATTTATCCCCCCCTTGCTGCTTGTGCTCGCTGGGTCAGCTAACCACGCTGTGCGGGCAGGCTTGCCTTCACCAGGAGGCCCCGGGAACCGAACCCGGGGCCTCCCATATGGTAAACGGGAGCCCTACTGATTGAGCCACAGCCGCTTCCCTATAGCTATTTCTTGTCTATTTAATTAGTGACCACGGCTTTACCTTTATCAAGGCTCTTACAGCAGTCCCTTCCTTTTTTCCCCCCCTCCCTTTCTCTCTCTGCTGACACTACACTAGCTCAGCACCACTAACTTATTACATTTCATCTGAATATTGATACAGCTATAAAATGGTTGCTTTATCTCTATTTTTTTTCACTCATCTACTCTTTATCAATGCCAGATTGACTTTAATAAAGTATCACTTTGTGAAAGACCACTCTCCTACTTCCCCAAATATATTTTCTGCCAAAGGAATAAAAGTGAGATTCAAACCCTATACAATCCAGACCTAAATTACTTGTCCAGGCCTATGTGGTACAACTGTTCCTAAGCATGCCTTGTCTATCCTTCTTCACTCCTTTGATACAATCATTCTTTCCCTACACAAATGTTAGTCATGTTTCAAGGCTTCATATTTATGCTAATCTAGGCCTCAACATTTTGCTTAAACTCCATCTTCACTGTAAAGTGTTCCTTGATTTAGCTGAAAATGGACACTCCTTACTTGAAACACCAAAAGCAGTTAGCACTGATCAATTATTGACATGTATTAATGATAAACCTCTGGAAGGCAAGGACTGCATTTTATATTCTTTGTATACAAATCTCAAATGTGATAACTAACAGCTGGGTAGAACTAGATTAAGTTGGGGGGTTTAGGTTACACTTAGGTGTTTTACCTTGAAATTTTCTAAATATTATGTGAAATAGAAAGTGGTTAATATTAAATAGAAAGAATCTCATGGAAATCTCCACTCCCTGGGGGCCCCTCTCCCCACCCAAATGTTAGCCCAGACAGGAACAAATTGTAAAAATAAAATAAAAAAAAAACATTAAAAGTCAACTAGATTATTTCTCAGACACTTAAAGGCTCTGAATTGTTCCTATGCTGGTTGAGCCCTGAAATTCAGCAAGTTTGCAGTCAACTCCCAATCTCCAGTTCTTCTGGACTGTCTTGGATAATGATGATGGACCAGCCCCATCCCGAAAGCAAGGAGTATTTTCAATTGCAAGCAAAACAATTCCATTCCTCTGTCCCATAATATCTATGTCCATTCTCAGTCTGAAGAAGTCAAAGTGGGCATTGTCCCAAATCCCTCAAGATTGAGGATTGAACAAAAATAAGGGAGGAGTGTAACTGTTGACTAAAGCGGATTTGTTCTTATTATAGTTATTATCTTGTGTTGAATAAGTAATTTATAACATTAACATAAAAAAGTTAAATAAAAGAAAAATTTAAAAAGTCAACTAGATATATATAATTTAAAAAGAAAGGAAGTGTTCTAATATAGTGAGCCATATAAATATATTTACCTTTATGTAAGCTGTACCTCCAATACAAATCTGGTCAAATGGCTGCTTTTCATGGCCCTTGGCTCCAAAAGTTACAGTTCCAGAAAGAGTAATTTCCATTGCCTTTGGGAATTTCTGGCCTAAAAACACAAATACACCAATTTAATACTGTAAGTTAAATAGATTCTTCAGCATATGAAAGAAAAAAACCCAAATAAACAAAATCTAGCTCACCAATAATCCAGACCAATAAGCTTTTCTCTCGAAATATTTCAAGTTGGCCAAAACTAACTTTGTATTCCAAATGTGTGATTGGACCTCTTTAAAAAGAAAAGGACAAAATAAAGCAGACAAGTTCATAAATAAAACAATTTTGAGAGATGTACATCAAATTATTGCTACTGTTACTTAATATAAGGACAGTGCAAAAGCAGATCTGATTGAAGCTTGCAGAATGAAGTAAAACAAATAACAAATATTATATCTCAAAAGACATCACAAACCATCTACCATTTTTGGTGATGATATACATTCCATTATTAATTCTAAAGACAACTAGAAAATCATGCAGAATGTATTAATGCAGTTTCATGGGTTGACATAAAACATTAAAGCTATGATTTTACTACATATTTACACATGCTTTGAAAAGAACTATGCTGCAGAATAACTTAAAAGTACAATTGATGAGCAAGTAATATTATGATACAATTGGCTTACTTCGCCTAGTGGTTGATAGCTAAGCTTGAATGTAGAGTACATAGTAATTACTAGAAATAAAGCCAGTAATGAAATACTCTACCTGAAGAAGCTACATTGGTTTATTTACTAGCAACTTTAACTAGAAAAATAAAGATACCTTAAATGGTAAGATTATTTTTATGAATATGTTTTGGTTCCGGATCAGCATTCATTTGAGTAACAAAATTATTTAAAATCTTAAAAATAAGGTAAAAAAACAAAGGCAAATAATTTATTATAGGGTAGTGGAGAGGCACTAAGCTAGGCAGAAATTATGGTACCATGTTTTTCCTACCTATTGTAAAAAGGTATATGAGCTTCACAGAATTCAAAATTATTTTTCACACTTTCATGAAGTTTCAAATTAACTGTTATTTTCAGTTGAACTTCTTCCTCTTTCATTTGATAAAACCCCAAAATTGGTGGGACAGGGACCTATAAACAAACAAACAAAATTTTACATAATTCTCAATTAATAGATTTAAAATACCAATGGTGATTGAGAAAAGTCTTGCAGTAATAATAGTGACTATGCACAGATATGTCTTTAATGATCAAGGGTTACTCCAAATTGTTTTGATAATAGCAATGATGGATTGATATTTGTTCTAAAAGCAGGAATTCTTATCTCTTTCTGTTCTCAGGGATGACAGAGATACCTTACAAAGGTATCTAATACATTCTTTTTCCTACTTCTTCTCATCCATACTCCCCTCCTCCAGGTTCTCTCTGACCTGCAACATAGATATGTAGCAGACATACTGATCATTACCACTCTGCCCACAGTTCTTGCTGCCACATCTGTATCCTGTGACCCCCAAACCCTAGCTCAGCAGTAGCTCATCAATACCGGATTCAAGGGAAAACAATCCATGGGCTGGAGGAGCCGATTCTTTCTGGAACATTTGATGTAAGACACCAAGAGACTTTACTTACATACAGTGTAGGCCCTAGAGCGGTAAGGTAATGTGCAAGGAGAGAAGGTTAGTTGAAAGGAGATTGAAAAGCAGAGATGAGACAGACAACGGGGATCTTGCATACAGAGTGATTTTAATGTTAATTTTCTGGTTCTATTCCCAGTACAAACTGGCTCTACCTCCTTTGTTATCTCTGAATGACAACGAGATTGCCTGTTGCAGTCTCAAAATAAACTCCTTTTACTTAAATAAGCATGAAGGTTTTCCAACCTACTGATTCACAACTAGGACAGAATTTTGATTTTTACCCACAATAAAAATAAATTAAAAATTAAAAAAAAAAAAAAAAAAGGCTTTAAACCACACACACACACACAAAAAAGCCAAACTGTACAGTGGAAAAGAAATTGGAATTTGGAATCTAGAATATATGGGTTCAAATCCAGGCTCTGTCCCTTATCAGTTATATGACCTTGTGCAAGTCATTTAACTTCTCTGAGATTCTTCTCATCTGTAAAATAGGGATAATAAAATCTAACAGAAGCATTGTTAAAAGGACTTGAGAAAATACATGTAAAGTGCCTAAGACAATGACTGACACACAGCAGTCATTCATTAAATGATAAACAGCTATTATTAATAATAATATGTATTTGAAACTATAGTTGTTTGGGATTAGAGGAATTTTTTTTCAAGGTTAAAACCATGACTAAATCATACCAGGATCTATCCTATGATCATGGACTCCTAATCAGGGAACACCAAAAAGATGAATTCAATAACTTTGAAAACCATTTAATGTTCTTACAGATAGCAGAGATCAGTGGCAACTTATTCTAAGAATTGGATCTTCATCTTCATTCATCAATTGTTGTCTGGTAAATAACCCATTTACTTGTTTGGGCCAAAAGTATGAGTGATTTGCTTATAAACAGCATTAAAAAATATAAAGATTAGCAAAATCTCTTTTCCAAGGTTGCTTACCTGGGAAGTATAGTAGCATAAGTTGAATGACTCTAAAGGTGGAGTGAATGGAAATTTGTAAGGTCCACTAAATGCAGAATCATCCATCATATCAATACTACTAGAAGTCAGAATGGCAGAGTCGAGAGAAGTCACACAAGGATGAACCAGAATATCCTGAAGTGGAGATCCATTGATGGGGAGACTCAAGCTGATGGTAACATTCGGCATGATTCCTTCCAAATCACACTACAATACAAATAAATGGATATTACTAAGATCTTAGAAACACACATCTTCCATGAGGCTTTTATATATCAATGAGTCATTTTCCCCAATTTAACTCATATTTCCTACAAGCTATTATTCTCCTTGCTTTCTGTGTTCTGGTTAACAGTTTTATCACTCTCTTAGACACCCAAGCTAGAGATGAGAAGAGCACTCTTAGACCCTTCTACCCATCACCAAAACCCTTAAAAAGCAACATTTTAAATCTATGGAATCCTTTCCATTCCTGTTGCAACCAAGTTGATAAAGGGCCTTATGATTTCTGTCACAGCCCTCAAAATGTGTCTAGACTTACTTTCCTCTAATCAGTCCATCCTCCATCAATGCTAGGGCTATCTTAATGAAACATAATTCTAATTATATTGTATCCATATTTGAAACCTTTCAATAGTTCCCCTTCAGTTTTGTACTACTATTTTTTTTTTTTTAAGATTTATTTATTTACTTTTTATCCATTTAACCCCCCCACCCCCATTTTTGTGTCCATTCATTGGGCAATTCTCTATGTCTGTTTCCTGCCCTCTCGTCTCATCCTTTTCCTCCTGTCTTCACCGGGATTCGATCCTGGGAACCTCCAATGTGGGAGAGGCATTCTGCCATCTGTGCCACCTCAGTTCCTGGTTTTTCAGCGCGTCTCGTCTTGTAATGTCATCATCATCTTGCTGCATGGTTCTATATATTTTTTTATTTTACCAGGAGGTTCCAGGGATTGAACCCAGGTCCTTCCACATGGGAAACAGACACCCAACCATTTGAGTCACATCCACCCCCCCCGTACTACTTTTAAAGCCCTTTGTTATTTGGTTCCTGTCTACCTCTTCAATCATTTTCTACCCCACAATTTATGCTGTAGACATACTGGATTCTTATATTTCCCTGAATAAATCATGTCTTATACCTCCATGTCTTCGAATATGCTTTTATAGCTCCTGATGTTCTTTTATCTCTTGTAAATGCTTTCATTCTTCAAGTCTTAGCTCATCTGATGTTTTTTTTGTGGAGCCTTATGTGTTATATTATTACTTTTATAGCCTACCTCTGCAATGCAGAGAAGTCCAGAATCATCTTCCCTATGTGGTTTGGGTTACTTTGCCAATGAGAGATATTTGTACAGGATTTGGAAGTTAGGAAGGAAAGGGAAGCCACTATTCTTGATAGGTCATGAAAAACAGATGTGACAGCTTTACAGACTTCTCCATGAGCTCCTGCTTCAAGGCTGTGGTGGCCAGATGCAGCAGCTTTACAGACCTTCCAATGAATTCAATTGTAACAAACAGACATGGCAGCTTCTTACACTTCTCCATGAATGCTAAGTTTCTCTATCAATCCCAGACTCCAGACTGAAGTTGTTAGCCAGAGAATCAGGAAGTTTTATTCCACCAGCTCCATCAACACCTGAGTAGGCCCTAATTTCTAAATTAAACATCTTTGCTCCCATAAATCTTGAAGTGGCTTTTTTCCTGACCCAATCAGATGGATATACCTTAATGTGTGTGTCTGTGTATGTTGTAGCCAGGTTGAGAAAAATAATTATTCCTTTGTACCTTAACTCTAACTTGACATTCACCTTTATTAAAGTACCCAGTCAAATTGGCTGACTGGGCCATATAACGCTTATGCATTGTTTGATTAGACCTGCACAAAATTTTAAAAATTAGTGGAATTTGGTAGGGGTAATGCTTAATGCAAATGCATGCAGTTTAGTTTCACTATCAAACACACAGTCAGCATCACACATTAACTGCCCACGACCTATAGGTACTTGTCTGTGCCACTGTTTGTTTCCTTCATGAAGCTGTAAGTTCTTTGAAAGCAAGAAATGTTATCTTCCTCATATTTATATTTCTTAGCACATTGCTATGCATAGGAGACAGTTAAAAAATGATTGCTTGAATGGTTATCTTCTTCTAATTATGGACCTCACCTTTCTTTTTATTCTAATATGAAATGCTTCATTTTTAAATGTTTTGTCTACTGTTGAACATATGTGTGAATTCATTAATGTATCTGCTATACAATGTAAGCACTTAGAGGGCAGGCATTATAAACAGTACCATATACAATTAGTAACTTTATTTTTTTTTTATTTTTATTTTTTTTATGGGGAGGTCCTGGGGATCGAACCCGGGTCCCTCCATATGGGAGACGGACGCCCAACCAGTTGAGCCACATCCGACCCACAATTAGTAACTTTAAAAGGTCTTTTGGTGACACTTATAATAATGCCAATCGCATTTGAAAATAAAAATGCCAAATAACCTCACTACCAAATTTAAAAATATTTAGTGTTTTGACTTTTAAACCATTTGCTACTTTTCTCTCTCTCTTTCTATGAAATAGCAAGAATAAATAAAAAGTTGTTTTGTTTTTTGATAGGTATTTTTTGGAGATAAAATGAGCAAATATTAATAGCTATTATTATTAAAACTTAAAAATATTCAGTTTATGCTCATTAAATTATCCTTACGAAGTCTAAGATTCTTAAAGGGACCAGAGTGGAAACCATCAATGATGTAACTATTTATTCACTTATAATACCAGACATTTACTAGAGGATGAGGACATCCATTCTAGTAGGAACCTTTGTAATACCTTTTAAACCAACCTGATTTATGTAAATCTGGACTTCAGAACTAGGAATTATAAAAAGATAAGGGACTTAGGAGCTTATCTCATTTCAAAGATGGGAAAAGATTCAAAATGTTGTGTGAGTTGTCCCAGGACCCAGAGAATTAGTGGTTAAGGGAGGACTAGAACTTCAGTTCATGCTTTTGGATTCATCAGGTTTTCTACCGAGACGAAGATAAAATGAAGATTATTATTTCCCTTTTCGATAGGTGTCACAATAAAACTCCTTTAAATATTAATCTCCTGAGTATTTAAAAAATGTTTGGCAAGAGCTATACTATTTGTATACAAACTTAAAAGAAACATTTAGTGTGTGGGTTAAGGTATACCCCATCCTATTTTTTTTAAGAAGAGAGTTTTTAAAAGAAAGTTATCCATCATGATCATCTGTATCAGTACTAAGACTAGAAGCCATTTCAAAATTCCCATAAGCTGTAAACTTGGGTCAGCCTATCAGTGAGCTGAGACATTTAAACCCCATGATACCAACTAGTATTGCATTATATACAACATATTCTCTGTTTATTGCCACAGAAAGGGAAACAGAAAAGGTAAGTTTTCCTACTTTTATTTCGCTGAATTTATGAGAAAAAAAGGATTCAACTATTTTAATACTAATATACACAATCATTGAATACCTTAATTTTAGAGCCATTTAAAATAGTTCTTTCCACTAAAGTTAATAACTAGAATGTGTTTTTGATCACAATAGAAATAAGTTTAAAACAGACACATAAAATTTTAGGTTTGAGAAAAAAATAGAGAAAGACCCGGTTTGTTTGTTAGGATTGTTCTAGTTCTGTCTTTGAGGTCTACTTTTATATACAGCATTTGTCCATAGCTGCTCACCATCATGTCTAGTATTTATATCATTATACCTAAATTAACCTATTGACTTGCTTAAAATAAAACAAGAACCCACTAAAATGGTATCAAGTCAGAGAGTTATCAATTCACCCCTGGAAAAAATGGAAAATTGGTGTGGTGCTTTTACAGAATGTCCACAAATTCTGAGACAGCTTTAAAAAGTGGAAACTAATTCCACTCACCCCTGAATGTGGGCTGGACCTAGTGACTTGCTTCTAATGTATAAAAAGTGGGGAAGTAATGCTATGTGATCTTCAAGTCTAGGTAATAAAAAGGATAGCTTCTGCCTGTTTCCCTCTTTCTCACTCCCTCTCTCTCACTTTCTCTCTCAGATCACTTGATCTGAGGGAAGCTAGTTACCTCTTGTGAGGACACTTAAGCAGCCCGTGGAGAGACATAGGAAAGCAACAGAGGCCTCCTGCCAACAGCCAGCACCAACTTGCCAGCTATGGGAATGAGTCACCTTTCAAGTGGATGTTCCAGCCCCAGTAAAGCCTGCAGGTGACTAGCTCCAGCTGACATTCTGACTGTGACCTCTTGAGAGACTGTGCTAGAACTGCTCAGCTAAGCTGTTCCTGAAGTCCTGACCTACAGAAACTATGAAAATAATAAATGCATAAAGTTGTTTTAAGCCTCTAAGCTTTGGGGTAATTCATTACATAGCAATGGTTAGAATTGATAAGGAATGCAAAAAAGTATTATTATAAAATTTCACGTGGATCTAATATCTAATGACGGCTGCTTACAACAAAAATAAAGAATGCCATTTAACAGTGTAAAATACAGCTAAGAAATTTTACTTTCCTCAATATATGTTAAATGGTATGATAAAACAATTATAAGAGAAAATCTAACCTTGCAAGTTACAGCTCCAACGACTTGCCACGTATCTGCTATATCTTGCTTATCATATTGCATGGATTTTACCTTTTCAGTGATAGAAATAGAAACTTGTGGTTTTCCTTTGTATGCTCCAACTTTCCAGGCTGGCTGCTTTTGTAGCTGAGACACAGACGCAAAATTAATATTATCCAATACATTCTGTAAGTTGGCATCTAACAAAGTGCCAAATGGACAAGCCTGTAGAAGCAAGTCAGGCAACTGGCTCAATTTAGTATTTAGCTCAGTGTCATTTCTTTGGCCTGAGTAAAGAAAATCCTGTAACCCAAAAAGAAGTTCAAAGCCTTGTGAAATTCCACTAATGCTAATTAATGGTGGATAAGGAGATAAAGTTTGTTCAACTAGTGGCACACAAGCATATATTATGCCTTTCTTCAGAAAAGCAACAACTGGCCAGAGTTCTTCACCTCCTACTGGGAGTCCATAGACAGACGTTTTATTGATGCGTGAACAGCTATCACGGCTCTCCACAAAGTCCACATCATCCAATAATCTAAGTTCAAAGAGGAGTGCTTTAAGAAAGGGACCATCTTCAGGAATAGGCACATAACTTGCTCCATTGAAGACTCTGGCTCGTTTTTCAACAGTTGGATACCGTCTGGAAACAGAAACATTATAAATGACCCTTTTAGTACAATCAGAATGTAAGAGTCCAAAAAAACCCCCATAAAAACCATAAGGCAAACAGTAACAACAACAAATAAAAATATATATATGCACTCACAAAGGCTAATAAACAAAAATATTATATTTATATTTATTACACATTAAGTTCCTACTATAGTATCTGTTTCATACTTGGTATGTTTTCTCAAATGATAAAATATCACTATCTATCATTGAAAACGCTTAATTCAATTTATTTATCTAATTAAAAAATATGTAATACATGGTTCTAATTTAAATGTCTCTTGGGGGAAGTGGATGTGGCTCAAGCAATTGGGTTCCTGCCTACCACATGGGAGGTCCCTGGTTTGGTTCCCAGTACCTCCTAAAAGACAGGGAGCTGGTGTGACAGGCAGGCACGACGAGCCGGTCCAACAAGATGACGTAACAAGAGACACAAGAAGAAAAACATGAGTGACACAGCAAAGCAGGCAGCAGAGGTGGCTCAAGCAATTAGGTGCCACCCTCCTACATCAGAGGTCCTGGGTTCGGTTCCCAGTGCCTCCTAAAGAAACAAGGAAGACGAACAGACACAGAGGGTGCAAACAACAAGGGGGTAGGAAGAAATAAATAAAATAAAATAAATCTTAAAAAAAAAAAGTCTCTTGGCTACTCAGATTACTTTTTGGTAGACAAGCAATGTATACCTGGACACATTTTAGGCATCTCTGAGGATTTTTTTTTCTTCTTCTGATGCTATCTTAGCAGAGTAGGACAAAAGAAGTGGTTTTTTGATTCACTAACTGAGATGATACAATTTTAAAAGGAATGTTCTATTCTATTCAATCTACAGTGTACCTGGGGTCTTCTTGGCCCTACAAGAATATGCAAGAGCTATAAGAATATGGAAGCTACTATCAGGTAATAAAAAGAATAAAATTTGAGTAATCCTTTATGGTTTGCACAGCTCTGGGCCAAATGTTATTTAATCCATTCTGTTCTCAGTGAGGATTGGTGGTAAGGAGGCTGCAGAACAGTAGATGCTTTTGCTCATTTACATAAATCTGTTAGATGGCATTTTCTTAGTACTTTTCTATGTACTTTTTCCTCCACTCCAAGGTCTAGAGAAAAGCCTTTCACTATTTATTTTTGGGCAAATCACCCAAATGATTTGAGCCTATTCTCTTATTTGTAAAATGAAGTGATGGCAACATATCAGCAGCTCTCATCAAGGGTCAAGACCACACCTGGCCAAAATAATTTTTTCATTACTACTATTAATAAAATATTGAGGTTTGCTAATAATTTTTAAAAGAATGTATTCAAAAGTTATCCATGTACTAGAGAACCTCACTCCTTTAAATTCTTATGCATTTTCTAGATTGAGAAGTGGGAGGCACTCCAGCATGCCAGTAATAACCTAGCAGGAGAATGCTATTTCTTTCTATAAGTCTCTGGATAAAACAATTGAGAACTTTGGTCTAAACTCATTAGTTTTCTCTAGTTATCTAGCAGATAACTAAAGTTGTCCTTAAGCCTAAAAATCTCAAGATTGACTGTAAAGGTAAGAAATTAATCTGGGACCCTTTACAATGCCTAAATATTTTGTTAAATAACTTACCCCATTCTTTTAGATTTATGTTAGGAGTTTTCTAAAATGGGACTCAAACCTTAACTTGCTCTACACCCTATGGGATACAATGCCAACTCAGGTCTGACTTAAACTGATGCTATTTCTATGTGGACAGCAAGCTCTAAACCACAATCTAAACCAAGTTTTGGTGTGGGAAAAGGTGGCTAGATTTAAGATCACTTGCCTTCTTAAATCTTAATTGATGGGATTATCCTTTGGCATGGGTGGATAATATATATTAACCTAAGACCAGCCCTGAGAGGTCAGAAAACTGAGAATCATAAAATAAATGTGTTCAATTGTACAAAATTTGAACTTATCTTGCTGCCCCCATAGAGATGTTGAAAAGCCCACACAAACATAAGTGAATTTTTTTCCCCTGAAATATTCAGAACACAGTGGGAAAAATTTTATGAAAACAAGCATTACTTCTTCAAGGAATTTATTTTTAAAAATAACAACAGTTTTATTCACACTCCATAAAATCCATTTAAGTGTACAATCAATTTATCTTTTTCAGCCGTAAAAATCTCACCCCATGAGATATTAAGATAAGCTACATGGGAAGCGGCTGTGGCTCAATCAGTAGGGCTCCCGTTTACCATATGGGAGGCCCTGGGTTCGGTTCCCGGGGCCTCCTGGTGAAGGCAAGTCCGCCCGCATGGCGTGGTTAGCTGACCCAGCGAGCACAAGCAGTAAGGGGGGGATAAATGAATAAATAAATAAAATCTTTAAAAAAAAAAAAGATAAGCTACAAAGACAGTAATAAAAACAGTATGGTACTGACACAAGAACAGACAAAATAATAGAACTGAGATGTCAATGTTTATATAGGGGAAATAAACATTATCAATGGCCTCACAAATCAAAGAGGAAAAGATATACTGTTCAGTAGATGATCTTAGGAAAACCTGCCCACTGTATATAGAAAAACAAAATGGGATTCCTTTTTAATACCATATCCAAAGATAGACTACAGATAGGCTAAAGGCCTAAATATAACAGATAAAATTATAAGATTAAGAGAAGATAATCTAGTAAGATTTCTTTGGGAAATAAGGGTAGGGAAAGACTTCTTTAACTAAACTCCGAAAGCACTAATTGGACTGCATCAAAATTAGAGATTTCTAATTTTTAACCAATGGGAACATAAAGTTAATTGACATTAACAATTGTCTGACATTGACAGAATAAGTGAAAATATCTGTAATATCTAAAAATGATATGACACTAATAGCTAGCATACACAACAAACTCCTGCAAATTAACAGGAAAAAACCAGCAAGTCTCACAGATAAACAGACAAGGATATGAACAGGCAATTCAGAGAAGAGAAAACACAAATGGGTTAACAATCATGGCTATGCAGAGAAATGAAAATAAGATATCCTTTACCCCCAGTACCTTGGCAAAAATTAGAAAGCTGGATAATAAGTATTAGGAAAAGAACAGAGATACAGGAACCTTCACTAACTGGTAAGAATGGAGAGTAAAAGCATTCCGAGGAGTTTCTGATTTGTTTGGCAGTATTTAGTTAAAATCACGATAGGTATGACTTGAGGTCTAGTAACATATCTCAAATTCCCACACAGGTCCATAAGAGGACCTGCTTGAGGATATCCATTTCAGAACTGTTCTAAAATCTGAAAGTTGGAGGTATCCTGGGAGATTATCACTAGGGGAGGGGAGGATGAACTACATAGCAGGTAGAAGCAATGGCCTAGATCTGCATTGTCCAATATGGTAGCCACCAGCAACATGTGGCTATTTAAACTTAAATTAGAATTAAAATTTAAAATTGAATCCCTCAGTTACACTAGCCACATTTCAAGAGCTCAACAGCAATATGTGGCTAGTGGCTACAATATTGGACAGCATAGATTTAGAGTATTTCCCATTTCCATCATTACAGAAGATTCTATTGGACAACACTGGTCTAGATGAACACAAAGTAATACGGATGTTTCTTAAAAACAGTGCTGACTGACAAATGTAAGAAAAGGGAATCTATAGCATACTTAACTGTGTAAATTGAAAAATGCATGCACAAACACAAAGAAGTCCACAGGACAACATCAAACATCTAAGAGTTACTTGTGAAGGGGAACTATGGCAGTTGGGAATAAAGATACCAACTGCTTAGCAAGGATTTAGTTTTTGTTTTTAACAAGGATTTTTTTTTCAGAAGAATGAGTTAAAACGTTCTTGAATGATTTTTATTAATGAAAGTAGAAATCTGAAACGTGGTTGGCTAGTGCTCCTTAAGTTTTCTTCCCTCTGCCCTGGTCACCTCCATACCAATTCTAGGCAGATAGAGTTATTTATAAGACAATAGCAATAATAGGAAAACATACAATACTCAATATGTGCCGGCATCAACTCACTTAATCCTCATAACACTATGAGGTAGGATTATTAAAAATCTCCTTTTAACAGATGGAACAAAGGTTAAGTAACTTGTCCGAGGTCATGGAACTAGTTGTGGCCGAGCTGAGATACACTGCATCACAAAATAATGTTAAATTATTATACCGGTATTTTCTCTCTGCTCCATCATTCCTGAGGGTTCAGTCTTGCATTTACCTGGAGAATCTCACGGTGCCACAAAGTGGTGCTCCCGGTTCGTGGCTTACGAGCCACACTGCTCGCTGGGCCATGACGGGCCACTAAAGGATTAGTCCATTGCTAATTAAGCCGGAAGAGCGCAGACCGGCTTTTTTGGGATGAACCCTTACCAGTAGCCCCGAGGCTCATCTTGAGCTACATTCTACTCCACCACAGATGGGTCAGGCTCTGCAGAAACGCTAGCTTCTTCAGGTGACGTGACTAAACTCTCTGACTCACACCTGGCCAACAAAGGCCTCAAAAAGTTCTGTGAATCCGCACCTAGACTCTTTAGTAATTTAGCTCAGCAATCCCACTAATTTCTTCCTTTAAATTCCATTTCCGGGATGGTGGCCCGCAAGGATCATGTTTCCTCATTTGCCCTTCCGACGTGCCTCTCTCCGTTTCGACTGCTGCTGGCTTCCCTTGTCGGCCCCTCCCTACAGCCTCCCAGGCGCGCGCAGTTCCACTTCCGGCGTATGAGGCGGTGACAATGGGAGCGGCGCGGGCGGCGCCGGGAGGCAGCTGACAGGCGTCTCCGGCTTCGCTTCATGGCCGCCCTCCCGCCCAGCCCGGGCTTTGTAGGGAGTGGGGGAGCCAGCGGCGACTCGGAGCCAGAGCTGGCAAGCCAAACGGGGACCTGTGCGCGGCGCCGCTGAGGCGCAGCATGTGAAGAGGGTACGGCATCCAGTGCGAGGCGAGCCTTTCAGCCGGCCGGGATGGCCACGACGGCCGAGCTCTTCGAGGTGGGTCCCGGCGGCTCTTCAGGGAGTGGCAGGCCCGGGGGGTGCAGACACCGAGGCGGGAGGGCAGAGGAGCGAGCGTTCGCCGGCTGCCCGCGAGAAACACTCGCAGGGTGCGAAAGCGAAGGGGTCGGGTGGTGGCTCCGGTGTCAGCGCGGGCGGAGCTTGAAATGCGGGAGGGGTGTCTTGGGGTGCCAGGTGGGAGGTGGGCGAGGAGGGGAAGCCCTAAGTCCGAAAGCAAGAGGATTGGTATTCTCCGCTGGGCCAGAGGGAACCCTCAGAGGTTCGGGCGTTGGAGGATTTCTACTCTGGAGTAGTAGTGGGAAGGGCTGACTCAGGACGGGAAACGAGGAGCCTGGAGCTCCAGCTTAGGAGAATCACGTTTTGTCGCTTGGGTATTAGCTAAGCAGGCCACCTGAGATGGGGGACTATGGGGGCTTCTCGTTGAGTGATTGTTCCCCGTTAGTAAATGCCTGTCAATTTACCCTTATATTTGAAAAGTCTGGAAGTATTTTTTTAGAACAATAAAGGCCTATTTATATTTAGCTGTTTAGACTGAAGAGATCAAAAACTGAAATTAACGTTTGTGTTCGAGTCTTAAGGAATTTAGTTGGATTATAAAACGAAGTAATATCCTTAACGCGTGATAGACAATGAGCATTGTAATGTACTTTCTTTCATATTTGCAGTATCGAAAACTTAGAATTTAATTTGGTGAAGTCCAATATAATCTGTGATGTTTGAAATAATAGGGGAACTAATGGGACCACAAAACAGTAAAACGTATAAAACATCTCCTTTTAGGAAAGAAATGCAAAAATCAGATATGGGGAAAAAAGGTGTGTGTGTGCTTGTATTTCATACTGAGTAACATATGTGAATATTAGAGAAGTCTGCTGTGACAATAGAGAATTCCTCCGTAAGTGACAATTGTATCCTCTTTCTGTCTAAGATTAAGCAGTTTTTGTGGCTTAAAATTTGAATGGCAGTTTTTATAATAAATGGGATTTTTCTCATTGCTACACCTTGGGTTTCAGAAAGAATTTGAATAGATAATACTTTTGTTAACATCGTGTCATTCTCATAAATTGTAGTAAAATAGTAAGGTGTCAATGAAGGGTTATACGTACAAGAAAGACTTCAGAAATATTAGGTGCATATTCTCAGATTTAAGTGTTGGGAGATAAATTATATTGACTTCTCTAATCCCAAAATTGTTTAAGAGCTTTTACTGTGTGTCCCTAGGCAAGATATTAAGTCATTCCATAGTTCCTTGTTTTAGTTTTCTTGTTTTGTAAATGTAGAAAACTCTTTATGAAGTTGAGCTCCTTAATTTACTTAATGAAATGTGTGACAAGTCAGTTGTTAACAGAAAACTTTTATTTGACATACAGTTCATAAGATGTTAACCTTGGAGTTAATAAATCCTGCTTGGCATTCCCAATTGTCTTGGTCTTGGCCCATACCATGTGTACTTTAAATGTTTTACTGCATTTGATTCCTGGTCCCTCTGGGAAGGAGGAGGAGGTATAGAAATATGTATTTTACTTTCTAGTGTCTTGCCATATAGTAAAGCAGTTAAACCAATTTAGGGTTTAATCTAATTTAGTAACTCGTTTTGCAGTCAGTAAGATACACTTATTGGCCCTGTGGCCAGAGGGAACTCACAATAACTTTAAACATAAATGCAAATCTTAACTCATGTGAATGTCCTCTTTTCTGACCATATGTAACTTGTTGCTTCATCAAAATTAAAAGTATGTTATTATGTGGGGGAGTGGATGTAGCTCAAGTGGTTGAGCACCATCTTCCCATGTACAAGGTCCTGGGTTCAATCCCTGGTACCTCCTAAAAACAAAACAAAACAAAAAACAGCTTGCATTGGGAAGCGGATGTAGCTCAGTGGTTGAGTGCCTGCTTCCCATGTACTACGAGGTCCTGGGTTCAGTCCCTGGTTAAAAACAAAAAACAAACAAAAAAAAAAACTATTATGTTTAAGTATTAAGTATTAGAAGTTATGATCAAGAAATTCATTTATCTTTTCAGCCCTACAGTGAACTCTCTGCTCTTGAGTAAGATTTCAACTCTTAAGTGAAAAGATGTCCTCTTTGCTTTAGAGGAAGGAGGAAAACAAAACAAAACAACCTGCTGTCACTGCTGTGGGCTACTGCTGAAGAAACTAAGTTGTAGGACAAGTTAGGTAGTCTTTTTCTTCTGCTTCTTTGTCTTAGTCACAGCTGGAGAACTGTGGGAAACAGAGGTCAGGATGTAGTCAAGGCTATTTTGTTTCTATGTATCCTGCTTTTCATACTCTAAGTAGAATAGTGCTTTCATTTTCCACATTGAAAAAGATTAGATCAAAACAAAATTAAGCTTTTTTAATCTGAAATTTTGTGTAACTCCACTTCTTTTATAATCTTTTTGATTCTTTGACTTTTATTTTTTCTTAAAATATAAACAACAAACTCAGATTATGGAATATTGCCTCAGTTGATGGAAATGATTTAGTAATAGATGATTCAGTTGTTTTAATAGGGTAGCTCCTGGAAACTGCCCAGAATACCAACTTAGTTTCAATCCTTGCTGACACATCTTTCTGAAAGGATCTATTTGCAGTGTTTTTAAATGATCACCACAGGATGGACATGATAGATGTTCTGAACATGGATTCCTATGTGGTTCAGATTACTTATGTCATCTACATATAAAAAGGGACTGGGGTAGTAAATTCTTTTTCTGTTGTAATATTCCTCTCTTTTACTGTACCTCTGAGGAGGACACTGCACTCCTTTCTCACTTTGCTGATTTTTCTCTCCTATTGTTTTTCAAGAGTCTTTCCTTCTCTCTGGGGAAACTACCGTTCTGGGAGAGTTCTTTGATAAATAGAGTCAATTATTCATTCAAAAATATTTGTTAAGTACCTATTAAGTTAAAGATAAGATGTAAAATTAATGAGATTGCATATCCCAAAAGGTGTCCTGTAAAATATTAGTCCTGCAAGATGTGTGACCAAAAAAATCCAAAAAGGCTCAAAGGCTAAATAAAGTTCTGGAAATGGGATTCTCTACTTTGCTTGGAGGTTTACAATATACCTTAGTATGTTAAAGAGTCTGAAATGTCCATTTCCCAACTTTTTTGACCATAAGACTTTAATTTTCTACTGCTTAACTTTATTGTGTGAATTCCATGGAACATACTTTAGAAAATGTTTAATTTGATATAGAACCTGTCATTAAGCATCAAAAAGGGAGTGAAAAGATAGATATATAATCATATACTTTTTTTTTTTTTTTAAACAAATATTTATTTATTTCAGTCTTTTTTTTTTTTTACCGGGAGGTCCTGGGGATCGAATCCGGATCCCTCCATATGGGAGACGGATGCCCAACCATTTGAGCCACATCCGTCCCCCCATATATTTTTTAAAATAATTTTTATTTACAAGTACTTTATACCCATCAAGCAAAAACTCTCCCTCCCCTCTCTTCTCATCTCCTGGTAAACTCTATTCTATTTTTTCTCTCTACAAATAAGCTATTTCTAGATATTTCATATATGTGATATAACAGTATTTGTCCATATGTGCCTTGCTTATTTCACTCGTCATGTTTTCAAGGTTCATGCATGTTGCAGCATGTCTCAGAACTGCATTCCTTCTTATGGCCGAAAAATATTCCATTGTGTATATGTTCCACATTTTGTTTATTCATTCATTTGTTGCCGCACTTGAGTTGTTGCCACCTTTTGGCTATTGCAAATAGTGTTGCTATAAACGTCAGTGTACAAGTGTCTGTTTGAGATCCTGTTTTCACTTTCTTTGGGTATATACCTAGGAGTAGAATTGCCAGGTCATATGATAATTCTGTATTTAACTTTTTGAGGAACTGCCATTTTGCTTTCCATGGTAACTGTACCGTTTTACATTCCCACCAACAATGCACTAGAGTTCCAATTTCTCTGCATCCTCTTCAACACTTGTTTTTTTTGTTTTTGTTTTTTAATTTTAGCCCATCCTTGTGGATGTGAAGTGGTATCTCTTGGTTTTGATCTCCTTAATAGCTAATGATGTTGAGCATCTTTTCATATGCTTATTGGCCATTTTTATATCTTTGGAGATCTGTCTATTCAAGTTTGTTGCCCACTTTTTAAATTGGGTTGTTTGTCTTTTTGTTGTTAGGTTGTAAACAACAAAGTTCTTTATATATTCTGGATATTAAGCCTTTATTTGATATATGGTTTGCAACTATTTTCTCCCATTCTGTAGGTTGTCTTTTCATAACGATAATGTACTCTTGAAGTAAAGTTATAAATGGTGTCAAATAGGTCTTGATTAAGTACTATAGAAGTAGACAGGATGGAAAGATTTACCTGTAGAAGAGGAAAAGGATTAGGAGGTGGTATTTGAATTGACCTACAAAGGATAGGTTAGACTTAAGTTTATGGAATAGGGTGGAGGAACTCTCCAGTAAAATAGACAAGAAAAGCCAAAGCATAAAGGGAGGTAATTGTGGGTCCTGGAGACAAGAGAAGAATTCATTTTGACTCAAGTAAAGCATATACGAAAAAGAGTAGTATCATGTAAGGTAAATTGGGCTCTAATTGTGCAGGTCCAAAAATACCAGAAGTAGGGAATTCATTTTGTTTTCCCCTGTAAACATAAGTGCTAAGCTAATAGTGCTTGAGCAGGAAAATAACAAAGTCAGATAATTTGAGTATGGTGGCAGTGGCTGTTTGACTTCTAGATTGGAATTTGAATATCCAAGAACACATTTTCCCACAGAAACACATTCATGTGTCACTTAGATTTTCAAACCAAGTTACAAAAGCTATTTAAACAGACTTGTTTAAAAATCTCTCTCCTGTTCACTTACAAAGCCAAGTATATTTTAAGGAACATGAACTATACAAGTAAGGACCATCTCTCCAACTTCAAAGTGCTGAAACGCTATTTTAGCCATATCAGTTGTTTAGCATTTGTTGAAACTGGCTACCAATTATAGTATAATTTATTTATATGAGGAAATGTATTCATTCAGTAAACACATATTGTTTACTGAGTGAATTTGACCTACCCTATGCCAGACATCATTCCAGGCAATGGTGTTAAAAGATAGTTGGAGTTAAAAGTCTAGTTGGGGGAGACAGACATGTTAACAGATGATACAGTGCAGTGGGAATACAGAAGCTCTTTCTGGGATAATTAGGAAATATATAATAGAGTAATGACATATAAATTGGGTCTTGTTAAATGAGTACAAAATTTTCAAGCAGAAGGACATTCCAAAGCCGGGACAGAATATATAGGATGTGCAAAGGCTCCAGTTTTTAAGGTGAGATGTGTTCAGGAAATATTGAGAAGAGATGGGATTTGTAAATGCATGTTTTAGGAATAGTGAGTGACAGTTCATATAACAAGGCATTGAGACCACAGGCTCATTTGGGGGAAACTTTGAGAAGGCCTTTTAGGCCATGCTTAAAGGGGCTGATGTGACTCTCCCCGCCCCCCTGATAATTTTGATGATAGTGTGAAGAATGACCTTAAGTGGAGAGAGATTATTAGCTGGGAAAATAGAGGACTTGGGCAGCTTGGCCTATATTTAAATTTGCGAAGGACTGCCAAGGCAATGCACCAGAAATGGGTTGGCTTTTACAATGCGGATTTATTAACTTATAAGCTTACTGTTCTGAGACTTTGAAAGTATCATCAGGGGATGTTTTCTCCCTGCACTGCAGCTGTGGGTGGTCAGGCATATGGTGGCATCTGCCATGTCCTCCAGCCTCCATTGCTTTCAGCTTCTGGCATCCTCTCTTCCAGGTTCCATAGATTTTAGCTTCTTGCTCTTGTGGCTTCCTTTCTGTCTCTGTGGCCTTTTTTTTTCTGTATATTCATTCCGTTTATAAAGGACTCCCTTTTAAATGTATAAAGTATGAGGATTAAGACCCACCCTGGGCTACACCTTACTGGGATAATCTAATCAAAAGTTCGCAGTGGGTTCATACCCACAGAAATTGGCCAATTTAAGAATGTAATTTTCTGGAGTCTACAAAAGCCTCAAACTACCACAGCATACTTCTTGCCATTTGGTGGTGGTCTAGAATTATCTGTTGGTTGATTACTCTCGGAAGATGAAATCCTGACTTAATTCAGTGGGCACAGAGAAGACAAGAAATTTGGATGATATTTCGGAGGTAGACTTGAAAGAATTTGGTGACTGAAGAGGTGATTGCAAATTTTTGAACTTTGGAAAGTAGGTGGTTGGTGATTCACTGTTACAAAGGAAATAGGAAGAGGTATTCATTTTTTAAAAAATATATTTTAAGTTTGAGTTGTTAACAAGACATCCTAGTGAAGTCCAAAAGACAATTGAAAATGAGAATTAGTCATTCAGAAAGAGGTCACAGGTAGAAATAGCAATTTATAAAACAATAAGTGACAATTAGTAATATATTGCTCTGTGTTGGGATTTGAATTTTTAAACCTTAAAAGGATTTAAGAGTGGAGAAATAAGTGGAGCTCATGCAGGGAAGGAAACCTTCAAGGAGGAAATGGGAATTGAGCCAGGCTTTGAAAAATGGTATAGTGGTATTTGAATTGTTGGAGGAGAAAATGCATCTTGCGAGGTCAGTTACCTGTCCACTGGAAGCAGCATGGATTTGAAGAGAGGAGTGAAATATTGCTGATGGGAGTATGGCTGTTTATTTTGGGGTGTAGAGAAATTTGTGCAGGTAGTACAAGGTAAGAACCTTAAAGGGTAGGCAAAAGAGTGTGAACTCGGCAATGTAGGTATTGTATAGGGAAGTACTTGAGTAATAGGAAGCAGAGATTTAAGGATTTGTTTTGCAGTGAGGTGCACAATAAATATAAGGAATATACATTATAGGTAGTACTTGAACCCTTGGGTTAGTTGGTTTAATAGTGATGGTTTGATGCTAATGGACCACAGAAAATCATGTCCTTAGGGCTAATCCTTTCCTGTGAGTGTAAACCTATTGTGGGTAGGACCTTCTTTTGATTAGATTTCTTCTGTAGGACATGGCCCAGGGTGGCTCTTAATCCTCTTACAGGAGTCCTTTATAAATGGATGAATAGAGAGAGACAAAGAAAGACACACAGAAGCACAGAGAGAAAGCCATAGGAGCTGAGAGTAAACCACTGAAGCCAGAAGCTGAAAGCATTAAAACCTGAAAGAGAAGGGAGAGACCAGCAGATGCTGCCACTTGCCTTGTCATACGAGAGAGGAGTCCAGGATTGCCTGCAGCCAGTGCGAGAAAAGCATTGCCTGATGAAGCCTTGATTTCTTGATTTGGACATGTTCATGGCCTCAGAACTGTAAACTTATAGCCTAATAAATCCCCATTGTAAAAGCCAACCCATTTCTGGTATATTGCATTTTTGCAGCATAGCAGACTAAAACAAATAGGAAACTGAACTACCTTTCTCTGAAATCCTCTTAACATTGTTTGTTTATCTATTTATTTTTACCTAGGCTGGAGAAAAATATTCTAGTTTCTTTGAGTTTGTGTGTGCTTTACACATGCTATTAGATCTATTCTTGAAAAAGCTGCTATAAGAAAATATAAAAATTTAGTTGAATTTTCTCAAAGAAACTGTTAAATTTGGGGTTTAGGTTCTTGTACAAGGGCTTGGTGTCATCATTTTTTTACAGAATTTACGATAGACACCATGTTTCATCTTCAAATTGGTAGCATTTGTAAATAATGATACCAGTTTAACAGAGTAACACAGTAACCAATTATATAATATTGAATTTATTATATCTTAGTCTACAGTGCATAGTTCTTAGATTTTTGTTTTCATTTTGTTACTTTTTACATTTAATTACTATAATAAAATAAAAGGTGAAGATATACCTTTGTCAGGGTCCCAACATTTTAAAGTATTTTTTGGTAGATGTTTACAGGTGTCTTTGAGGGGTCTCTTTGGAGGACTTGATTGTTTAAAGGTTTTAGGATGCATTAATTGGGCTTTTTCTCATTGTGAATGTCTTTCAAACAACCTTAGGTATCAGAGAGCTAGGGTGGATTCTCTGGGAAGCAGACCTTGAAACCGAATTTAGTGTGTAGAATGTTTATTAGGAAGTGCCGTTGGGATCAACATCTTTGAAGGGGCAGGGTAAGGAAGCAAGATTGGGCAAATGGAGAAGTAGAGAAGTAGAACTACAATGCTGACCTGGTTATAGTGTTGAACTCTACAGAGAGGTCTGGAGCTAAAATGGCTTTTCGGGGTCATCCTGCTTTGGACCAAAATGATTCAAGCCTTTATATCCCCATCTTAATCCGTCATTAGATATGGGTCACCCTGCAAAAGGCATGACATTGAGTTAGGTGGTTTTCTGCAGCTGAGGGAATGCCTATAAGCATTGTCAGATGAAAGCTATATGTAGGCAGCACTACTAGCACTTAGATAACAAATACCTCCTTGAAGGGGGATTGGGATGGCACATCATTGTGTATAGTACAGACCACCTGTGTGCTGCTAGGATCTATTTCTTCATATGCTATTTGGGGACTAGCTTCTCCAGGATTCCAAGTGAGTCACCCATCCTAGAGGAATATTAGAAGAAGATTAGTGGAATGAATGAACTACAGCCCCCACTGCTATACCTAGCCTTGGGGTTACAGATTTCCCACTCTGCTATCCATTCTAACTTCCCTTTTCCTTCAGCTAATACCTCTGCTTCTCTTGGTGGCTTTACAGGTTATGTGATCCAGACCTTCATCCCTGATTCTCCATACCCTTCTGTGGCAGTTTGATATTATTTATGAATTCAAAAAAAGATTGATTATGTTTGTAAACTGGTCTGTTTCTCTGGTGTGATACTCTTTGATTGTATTAAATTCAGCTGAGACGTCTGATTGAATTATGTTAAGATTAGGGCTTTGATTCAACCACATCATTAGAATGTGACTCAGAGTTGAGTCCCAGCCCCCTTGGGCTAATAAGAGAGACTCTCACATGGAAGTAGACACACAGAAGCAGACATGTAGGAAGAGAGAGTGCTCCATAGACACAGCCCTGGGAAGAGAGATGAGCCTGATAGGCTAGAGCTGACCTTGTGAAAAGACCAGAGCAGCTGAGCCCAGAAAGAAATGAGCCCTGGGAAGAGAGATGAGCCTTATGCCAGTCTACGGCTGAGATCAGAAGAAGCTGGAACCACAGAGCCTTAAGAGGAAGAAGGAAGGCCGAACCTTCACAGATGTTTCCTGCCATCTTGCGTCAACACGTGGCAACAGACTTTGGGTGAGAAAGTAACTCTTATGGTACCTGGAGTGGGACTCTTTAGGGCCTTGTGACTATAAGCTTCTACTCCAAATAAATATCCTTCATAAAAGCCAACAGATTACTGGTACTTTGCATCAGCACCCCTTTTGTCTGACAGCTGGGAAACTAAAACAATGTCTCCTACAGGGTGTTAACATGTCATATGAAAATCTTCACACTTCTTGTCTACTCTTATTTATCCATCCACATGCATCTACCCCATACATCCTTGTTCTGAATCTTCCAATCTTTTTATTCCCTGGCCTCTGGGCCTGGCTCTTTGCCACTGCCTGTGAGTCTATATATAGTTAACCTCAGTCCAGTTTTCTTTCGACCCAAAAGGATGACCAGGTGCATTTCCTGAAGCTTTACCTATTGGGAGGATTTTCTCTTGCCACTGAATTTCAAAGCTATCCCTGAGTGAGGCTATAGATGCAGCTGCTATACATTTTCAGTTGGCACCCACATACCCAGCCATTGGCCAAACATGAGCTCCATTGACCAAACAAAGGCTTTTTCCTTCTCCATCAACTGGTTATAAGAGATTACCCATAAGGCCATAGGTGTGACCTGAGGGAGGGATGCTAATGTAGTAGTGGTGAATGACATGGCAGTTTCAGCTGCTTATACAGTTTGCTAATGCGTCCTGTTCATGTTTGATCCTGGGTTTGCCACTTCCATTTTATGACGGATAGTTTCTAGGTCCACTTGACATAATGACTGGGTAGGTCTGTTATAACCCAGCTCATTATGGAGAGTTCTGGATGCATGGCCAGGCGCATCATCTCTTTGATTGTCCCATAGCCTACCTGGAGTTTTTTCTCAAAAGATATGTAATTCTGTGTTGCAGATAACATGGCCTTGCTTTACAAACCAGGGATCTGCATTGTGATTCTCCCATTAGGGTTTTCAATAACCACACATGGCATTGTTTCCCAACACTGATACCTTTAATACTATAGGGCAGGGATTCTTAACAAGGGGTCCGTGAGCTTGAATTGAAATTCAAAAAAGCATTCTCGTGAGGACGTGTTGATGTGGATGTGATATATTTATTAAATAATACACAGTATAGTGTGGACTTAGTAAAGGGTCCATGGTTTTCACCTGACTGACAAAGGAGTCCATGGAACAAAAAGGTTAAGAACCATGCTATAGGGTCTGCCAGGTTGTATGGCCCAAGCAGCAGGCTTGTTTTACCAATGGCCTAGACCTTCTGCAGAGCCCTTTCCTGCTTTTGTGTGTCTTGATATATATGCCAGAGCAGGTGTGGAATATGCTGCCTCTAGAGCCTGAAGCAGCCTACTGGGTGTTGCAGGTGTTGTGTGTCCTTTGTGACAGGAGATGCAAGATGCAATCATTTGTCCTTTATTTTGGATGGGATGTCCCAGCATGCCGTTGACCACTGGACCCTTAAAAATTTTACAGATTTAGTGTGCCCCGAAATCTTTGTACCATATGTGTCCCACCTGCTGGAACATATCTTACCAAGGCCTCCAATGTGATAGCTTCTTCTTGCTCATTCAGCCCAAATACAATTAGTATGATGCCAATTAGTATGATGGATCAATGTGATGCTCTGCAGGATGTCCAGAAGGTACAGATCATGTTATAATAGAGGGTTCACATAGATGCGAAGCAAAAAATTTAAATATATACTGTTATTTCCATATGAATGTGAACTATGTCTGATCATCTGTTGATAAGGATAGAAAGAATATATTGGCCAGATTATTGGCCATACACCAAGCACTGAGGCTGGGAGATACTACATCTGGTATAACAGATGAAACTGGGACAACTTTTTGGTTATTTTGAGGTAGTCATTCTTCAGGATCTGTGGTGAATTTACTAGGAATGTGTTGGGTAACATCACCTCTGCATCTTTAGATCAGGGGTCACCAAATTACAACCCATGGGATGGCTGCCTGTTATTAAAGTTTTATTGAAACACAGTCATCCCCATTTGTTTATGTATTGTCTGTGGATTTTCTTGCACCAAAATGGCAGAGTTGAGTAGTTGTGATGGAGACTGTATGGCCTGCAAATGTAAAATATTTACTATCTGGCCATTTAGAAGAAGTTTGCTGCCCCCCATGCTTCAGATCCTTAAGAGTGGCACTAATTTTTGCTAACCTGTAATTCTAATCTGGCAAAACTGCCTTTTAAAAATGAGGGAGACAACCCCCCAAATCAGGAGTATTTCTATGCACTAATAATGAACAATCTGAAGAAGAAAGTGAGAAAAAAATTCCATTTACAATAGCAAGTAAAAGAATCAAATACCTAGTAATAAAACTAACCAAGGATGTGAAGCACTTGTACACAGAAAACTACAAAACATTCCTAAAAGAAATCAAAGAATACCTAAATAAATGGAAGGGCATTCTGTGTTCATGGATTGGAAGACTAAATATTGTTGACATGTCAGTTCTACCTGGAGTGATTTACATATTCAGTGCAATCCCAGTCAAAATGCCAACATTCTTTGCAGATATGGAAAATCAATCATCAAATTTATATGGAAGAAAAGGGGCCCCAAATAGCCAAAGCCATGTTAAAAAAAAGAATGAAGCTGGAGGACTCACACATCCTGATCTTGAAACTTACTACAAAGCCAGAGTAATCAAAACAGCATAGTACTGACAACAGGGACAGACATAGACAATGGAACTAAAATGAGAGTTCAGAAATCAATCCTCATACTTATGGCCAACTGATTTTTGACAAGGTGACAAAGACCACTCAACTTTGCTGCCCCCCATGCTTTAGATCCTTAAAGGTGGCACTAATTTTTGTATCTGTGTAAACAGGGGAATTCACAGGACCACATGTATATGCCCAAGACAAGACTCAAGTGCAAAAAGGATCAGGGAGGCCCATACACTTTGTCCTCGAACTGTTCTCTAAACTCCTTGTATGAATAAGCCTTGAAGGAGAACACTGGCACAGGTCAGTGTGCAAGACTGGGGAAAATATTTCTTTTTTCCCTTTTTATTTTATTTTCTTTAAGTTAGGTCCTGGCATTCAAAGAAAGCTCTGTCATAATACTCGCTGGATCCAAGCTTAAGGAACAGACACCGCAGAGTCTAAATTCTAATGATAACACATTAAAATATCAAAATGTCTAGGTTTCAACAAAAGATTACCAAAAATATGACAAAACATACAAAGAAACAGGAAGTTATGGCCAGAACAAAGGAGAAGATTAAAGCATTAGAAACCATCAACGAGGAGGACAAGACCTGGGACATAGCAGAAAAAAGAATATTAAAAATGGTCTTAAATATGCTCAAAGAATTAAAGGAAAACATGGGCAAAGAACTAAAAGAAATCAGGATAATGATAGATGAAAGCAAAGAGAATCTCAATAGCAACATGAAAATTATGAAAAGGAACCAAACAGGGAAGCGGCTGTGGCTCAATCAGTGGGGCTCCCGTTTGCCATGTGGGAGGCCCCGGGTTCTGTTCCCAGGGCCTCCTGGTGGGGGCGGGCCCGCCCGCGCGGCGTGGTTGGCTGACCCAGCGAGCACAAGCAGCAAGGGGGGGATAAATGAATAAATAAATAAAATCTTTAAAAAAAAAAAAGAAAAGGAACCAAACAGAGCTGAAGACCACAGTAACAAATTAAAAATGCCCTAGAGGGGTCCAACAGCAGATTGCAGCTGGCAGAAGAAAGAACCAGTGAACTTGAAGATAAGAAAATTGAAATCATACAGTCTGAGGAACAGAAAAAAAAAGAATAAAGAAAAGTGACCAAAGGCTGAGGAACCTGTGGGATACCAAATGTACCAATATATACACTGAGGGAGTCCCAGAATGAGAAGAAAGAGAGGAAGGGGCAGAGAGAATATCCAAAGAATTAATGGCTGAAAACATCCCCAATTTAATGAAAGGCATTAATATACACATCCAAGATGTGCAGTGAACTCCAAACAGGATAAACCCAAGTAGACCCACCCATTCTATGGCATATTATAATCAAATTATCAAATGCCATAGATAGAGAATTCAGAAAGCCTCAAGAGAGAAGCAATATATCACATACAAAGGGAGCCTCAATAAGATTAAGCGCTGATTTCTCATCAGAAACCATGGAGGGAAGAAGGCAGTGAGATGACATATTTAAAATGCTGAAAACAAAAAATTGCCAACCAATAATTCCTATTCTTATTCTGATGTGCCCTCTTACTGAAATTCATCTTGTCATCCTTTTTACCTGATCATCCTAGTGAGTCATTGTCTCAGGTTCCAAGGTGATGATAATGAGGGCCAGGTTATTGTCTCTTGTTTTTAATTGTCACTTCTCTTTGGGTCCTTATGTGGTCCTTGTGATCTAGTCCATGCTTACTTCCCAGTTCCTCTAATGGGTTAAATGTGATCTTGCCTTTCCCTAATGGACTGGAAAACTCTTTTTGTCCTGCTGATTTTTCTTCTTCCTTTAGGTCTCAACTTAAATGTCACTTCCTCAGAAAGTTTGCCTGTTACTACACTGCCCCCATCCCTTTCCATCTTCCCATCACCTCTGTTCCTGTCATACTCTTTTATAGCATCCAGGACTTTTTTAAAAAACAATTTATTGAAGTATATCATTCATACATGAACATACATAATAAATGTTCAGTAAACATTGTGAACTTACAAAACAAGCATGCATAACATCATACAGGGCTCCCACACATCACCCCACCACAAATACTTTGCATTGTTGTGAAACATTTGTTAACAAATTATAAAAGAGCATCGTCAAAGTATTACTACTAACTATAGTCCATATCTTATTCCCCTATACTTTTTTTTTTAAAGGACTTATTTACGTTTATCCATTTTTACCCCCCTCCCATTTTTGCTGTTTTTGTTTTCATTTGCTGGGCAACTCTCTGTGTCCGTTTCCTGCCCTTTCTTCTCATCCTTTTCCTCCTGTCTTCACTGGGATTCGTTCCTTGGAACCTCCAGTGTGGGAGAGAGGTGTCCTACATACAGCCTGCGCCACCTTAGTTCCTGGTTTTTCAGTGCGTCTCGTCTTGGCTCTCCCTTGTGTCACTCTCCTGTTAATGTCATCATCTTGCTGCATGGCTCACAGGGCCTGATGGTGTACCCATGTGTGGGGCCTGGGGGCTCACCCAATCGCAGGGCCTAGAGGTGGCACCCGCGCACGGGGGCTGACAGCGCACCCGTGCATGGGGCCTAGCAGCCTGCGTGCCTTCTATATTTTTCTTTTTTTAAAATTTTTACCAGGAGGTCCCGGAGATTGAACCCAGGTCCCTCTGTATGGGAGATGGATGCCCAGCCATTTGAGCCACATCCGTCCCCCTGCTATATCTCTTCAGGTTGACCAAAGATACCCAGAGTTGCAGTCATTTCCCATACAGGATGGTCATATAATAAATCAGGCTTAGTTTATCACCAGCATTCTAAAAACCAGACCTAGGGAGAAAAACTATGTCTGGGGACACATGCATGGCTTTTAATATAGCGAATATTTAGCCTACCCTGATTATCACAAAATCAGGACAGCAAGAATATTTGCATTAGGACTTTGCTTTCCATCACATTTATTACAATTGTAATTAGTTATTTTTGTAATTACTTGCTTAATATTGGCATTGCTACTTAGAAGATGCCCATGAGGCCTCTCAGGGACCCTGTCTGTTGAATTCACATCTGTATTCTTGGTGCCTTCCACTAGTATGTTGTGGGTGCTCAGTAATTGTTTACAGAATTAAGAACCTATTTCTACCCCTCAACTCCCTATTGAGTTAATAATTCATTCACAGTATGAATACTGAAGTTTGTATACATATATATTTTAAATTTTACTTATTATATACTATTGCATTTTTAATATATATTTCTCTTTCCCCTATTAGGCTATGAATTTCTTGAGAATGCAGTCTTTTTAACACATCTTTTTATTCCATAATTCAACAGAATGCTTGGTACTGAAGGTTTTTTGTTGAATGAATGTTTATCAATGAAAATATGTTTTAAAAAAGTATTAACAAATAGAAAACTTTATAGATATAAAAATTCAAATTGGAATCACCAGCAAATGCTAGCAATTTAAGTTATGTACTGTTGTAGACTACAGATGACATCCTTTTGCATGAAAGAGGGTTGGATGCAAAGTATGTAAATTAGTATGTATTAATCTAAAACATATTATTTGCTCAAAGTTAATGCTTTTTTCACTGAAAAAATTAGAGAATTTTGTATCCTGTTTTTTTTTCATCTGATATTAATTATATTCACATTTTTCCTCATTTCATTAAAGCATTTTTACAATATAGTTTTAATAGGTACATAATCTTTCATCTTATAAATTCACCATAATTTGCTAATTATGTCTTTGTTGAATATTTATATCAACAGTTTTTCAGTGTTGTACGTAATGTTTCGGTGAGCATTCTGCAAAAATTGTTGTGTTTATATCTGCTTTTCCCTTAGACTTTTAAAAGTAGAATTACTGAGTTAAAGATTATGAGTATTTGTAACATTATTGGTGCATTTTACCAAATTGTCTTCCAAAAAAATTATCCCTGCCAGCATTTCTGGCAATTATTTCAAATTTCAGCTTACCCTCTCCTGCATTGCATATTATAATTAAAAAAAAACAAAAAACAACTTTGTCAGTTTTCAAGGTAAAAAAACAAGTGATAATTTGACTATTAGATTGCAAGTGAGACTCCACATTTTTCATGTTTCTTGGCCCTTTGTATTTCTTTTATAATCTGCCTGTTTGTGTCCTTTGCCCATTTTTCTATTGGGGCATTCTAATTGGTCATTACTGCTGTTGTATTTTGACATCTTAATTTTAATTTTTTTTTTTTTTTTTACTGAATTGAATAAACTTTATATATTAATAATACAGATATATATATAAATAATTAGGCAACTTAATTTCATTTATGTTCTCACATAGTAGAACTCTGTTTTTCTTTTGTAAGTAGCATAAAACTTTGTTAAAGAATATTTATTTTGTAAACTAGGAGCCTTTTGTGGCAGATGAGTATATTGAACGTCTTGTATGGAGAACCCCGGGAGGAGGTTCTAGAGGGGGAGCGGAAGCTTTTGATCCAAAAAGGTGAAGTAAAAACATGTTTATTTCATAGATCCAATCAAGTACAAATTTATATTTGGAATAGAGGTAACTGTTGGGATTCTTTTTTAATGCTCGTGTAAAGGGATTTTAGTTAACAATTGGCCAATAAAAGACACAAGCAATCTAAACTGAGATTTAGAAGTTTGGGATTGTGCATTTTCTTTTATCTTCCTTTTATTTTAGAGAAGGACTTTAACTGGTGTGAGGGAAGATATCTATCTTACTGAGTATTAGAATTTAATTCTTTCTCCAATTAGTAAGAAATAAACCTCTCAAATAAAAATATGTTGACTATGTTGTTTTAAGTATAGTTGTTAATCAGGGGAGCAGAGAATGCACAATATTATTTTTACATAGTACATTTACCTTTTTGACTCTTTCAAATATGCTATAAAATTGGTTTCTATTCTGGGAGTTAATGGTGATTCTCAGTGATGTTTCATTCACCTCAGAAATAAACTACTGAAAAGTCAATAGTTAAAGATTATCTATATTTTTAAAGTTATGTTTGTTTTCAAGCTATATGACCTAGACAAAGCTATGAAGCAATCATAAAGTAACCAGAAGACTTGATCTTACTGACTGAAGAAATTCCTAACAAGTTGCTATAGAGAAAATTAATATGACCATCTGTAGCTCAAGGAACTCTTTTTAAGACATTATTTGTAATTGTAAATGAACTGGTAAGTTCCTAATGATTAATCATAGCTGGGTTGATACATATTATATCTTTCCACTATTAGATTATTAGAAGAATTCATGAATCATATTCAAGAACTCCAGATAATGGATGAAAGGATTCAAAGGAAAGTAGAGAAACTAGAACAACAATGTCAGAAAGAAGCCAAGGAATTTGCCAAGAAGGTACAGGAGCTCCAGAAAAGCAATCAGGTAGACATTTAGCTAAGCAGTGAATAATTTGTGTGGTCTATGTTACATTTATTTCCTGTTTAAGTTCTTTAACGTCTAGTCAAATGATAAATTATTGCACTATCTCTTTACTGCCCCCCTCCCATGGAATAAAAAGAATCGTCAACTATTATTATTTTTTTAGATTGTCTCATATATAGCTGTAATATCTAAGTTAGAGAGTAGCAATAAGACTGTTTAGTTTTTATATGTATCAACTTATAAACAGGATTCTCTGTATCTTATGCTTATGCACATTTTTCCTAGGTTGCCTTCCAACATTTCCAAGAACTAGATGAGCACATCAGTTATGTAGCAACCAAAGTCTGTCACCTTGGAGACCAGTTGGAGGGGGTAAACACGCCCAGACAACGGGCAGTGGAGGCTCAGAAACTAATGAAATACTTTAATGAGTTTCTAGATGGAGAATTGAAATCTGATGTTTTTACAAATTCTGAAAAGGTAAGCATGGTAGAAAGATAAAAGCAAGTCACAGCATTAATACCTGTGCCCTAATTATGAGCCACAATAATTACCCTAAAGAGTTCTGAAGTGTAAATTAACACATTTGTCTGTAGATACTGGTGAAGTATTGATATTAAAATTTTTAATTTGAAATTATTTGTGATTTAGAAATGCTGAAGTGACTATGTTCATAAGTATTTCTTTTTCATAAGCACCTTCTAATATTAACAATTTCTGTAGTTTTTGAATAATTATATTCCATTGGACAGGGAGTGGTCTGACTTAAGCTGTCTTTCTGAACAAGTATTAAGAGCTCCTGGATTTAATTACTTAAATATTGATCTCATAAAGAATTAAAGCATAGTTTGGACCAAGGAGAATTGAAAAATCTGAATTAATTGTTTATGTTACCCTTTTCATAGCACTAACCACTTAATTATAGTCTAAGGGTACATGGTATTGGCTGCTTTACAATCTTGAAAGAAGGTAATTTTGTTCACTCTCTTCCCCTCAGGGGAAAAAAGCCAAAATGCATGAAAAAATAGAACTTTTATGGATAGCATATATGCACGTAGTAACATTGTCCACTAATATATTAAATATCTTCTTCCTAAATTATTTCAAATTACTTCATAGACTATCTCAGACAGTGGAATGTTAAAAGCTAAGTACTTAAGCAAATGCATATATATGCATATATATTTATATATCATTTTACAAATACTGGTATGTATTGTGAAAATTTTGATTTTTACCCACAATAAAAAATAAATAAATTAAAAAAAAAAAGCTAAGTACTTTGAATTAAGCAACACATTT
Source organism: Tolypeutes matacus (assembly GCA_026826555.1). NCBI lineage: Eukaryota > Metazoa > Chordata > Mammalia > Cingulata > Chlamyphoridae > Tolypeutes > Tolypeutes matacus. Next base: position 13,908,786 of record JAKSZT010054193.1, read on the forward strand.
GTGCATAGGATACCCAACCCAGGGTTTTAGAATTTATGATTTTTAGAGAAAAATGTGTTTCATATGTATAAGTAATTTCTCTAAAGAAAGTATTTAATAAATGAGTTGCAGTAATTCGTTGTATAAAGCAAAAGTGGTAAAATTAAACTTGTAAAACACTGGCTGTATCTGGCTTTTGTACATTTATATGATCTTTCTGTATAAGAGTATACACAGGATTGAATATTGAATTGTTTTTTGGAATAGCTTATAGAAAGTTTTATAAGTTTTCTAAATATAGACATTCATATTTATTACATTATTATCAAAGTATATTTATAATATGCATATTATAAAATGTTTTCTATAAAATAATTTTTAAGTATATATTCAAGTATATAATTCAGATCTTATTGTGTATTGTATATCTGTTGGTTTGTGTAGTGTATTTGTGTTCTTTTTTTTTAAATTTTTTTTTTAATTAAAAAAAAAAAACAACTTAGATTACACAAATGTTACACAAAAAATATAGGGATTCCCATATACCCTGCTCCCCACACCTCCCACACCCTCCCACATAAACAACATCCTTCATTAGTGTGGCACATTCATTGCAATTGATAAACGCCTTTGAGCATGGACCATAGTTCACATTGTAGTTTACACTCTCCCACACAATTCTGCAGGCTATGGGAAGATATGTAATGGCATATATCTGTCATTGCAGTGCCATTTAGGATGATTCCCAAGTCCCGAAAAAGCCCCTACATTGTACCTGTCTTTCCTTCCCCCTGCCCCAAGAGCCTCCAGTGGCCACTGCCTCCACATCAGTGCTGTAATTTCTTCCATTGCTAGAATCACAACAAGTCTATTGTAGAATACCAGTAAGTCCACTCTAGTTCATAGTTCATTCCCCAATCCAGAGGATTCTGTGATGGTGATGTCCACTCCACCTCTAATTGAGAGGGGGCTTCAGTCCCATCTAGCCTATGGATAGGACTCTCTTGCTTGCAGTTGCAGGCTCTCGTTTCCTTGGTATGGTGGTTGTCAATCCTCACCTCCTTGTTAGTTGTTCTGGACAAGTCCAATGAACTGGAAAGTAGGTGTTGCAACTCCGTTGAGGCTCAGGGCCCAGCTGGCATATGGACAGCCCAAAGATTCAAGTCTCTTGGATGTACACCTACCAACTCCAGCACCAAGTATAGGTTTAAATAGAAGGGACAGACGAGCCATGTATAGGGAAGCCATAACTGACTTCAACTCTGCCACCTTCAGGAGCACAAACTCCAAAGTAGGGCTCACTGGCAAGGCACTAAATTCTGGAGCTATCTGCCCTGATCATAGAACCTGGGTATCTCCAGAGCCCTCAGGAGCCCTGCTATTTGAGGTAGTATCCACTTTGGCAGTCTATGAGATCCTGCTGAGATGTGCATAAGCGTTACCTCTGGGATGACCTCCTGACTCACTTTGAAGTCTCTTAACCATATAAACTCATCTGTCTTCACCTTTTCCCCCTTTTCCCCCTTTTATTCGAGGTCTTTTTCCAGTTGCATTGCTAGTCGGTGCTTGAGAGTAATCCTTTGGTGCCAGAGAGGCTTATCCCCAAGAATCATGTCCCATGCATTTATATGCTGAATTTGGCTTAGAGAAAGGCCACATTTGAACAACAAGGAGGCTCTCAGGAGGCAACTCTGAGGCACCCCACAACACTAGGCTACGTTTCAATTTCAAAAACAAAGGCTCACAAGTGTAGTCGTCAATACCAAGGGACCATCAATGGACCATCCTCCTTCGCCAGTCATTGCCCCTGCACTTGGGGGACAGTTGCTGCTACATTAGAGAACATGACAGAGCTCTCCAGGAGGGGAATTCAATATTCTCTTGGCTATTGTGTGAATCTCCACCCACTGTGACAATGCCCCATGAACATTTGAACACATTTATAGACCTTATATGTATGTCTAGGTGAACTTCCTCCCATGTATCCCCCATCACTGACACCCCACACCAATGATCCTCCCCTGCCCCATTTGTAACCTTTCTGTGATCTAAAGTTTCTTCAAAAATGAAGCCAATAAAATAGCCAAATACAATTAATAGGAGAATGAAATAATAATGGTAAGTTTAAATATAAGAAATAAAAAAATTTAAAGAAAAATAAGACTAAAATTTAAAAATTGAGATGTTAAAAAATAATGAAAAATATTTAAAAAAATTTTTTTTTGACATTTGCCTTTCAACACTGTAATATCTGTTGTCCTGTATGTACAGTGACATTCTTCCATTTATTCCCCAGTGTCTTACTTCTTTTTCATTTTGTTTTCAAAGAAGTTTTAGGTCACAGTAAAGTCACATACAGAATGCAGGGGACTTCCATATACCCAACATCCTCCCCCCTTTCCCCCTTCCCTTATTAATACCACTTTATATGTGGATGGTACATTTGTTACAACTGATAATATAAATAGTGAAACGTAGCTACTAACCATGGTCAATGGTTTACATCATGGTTTACATTTTAGACCATACACTTTTATAAATTTTGACGATATCTAACATGGCCTATGTCCATCACTGCAAGATCATGTAGAACACTTCCATTTCCCACTAAATACCCCCTGTTCCATCTATTCTTCCCTACCCCCCACTGGGTCCCACTGCAACCACCTGGCTTCACTCCTTCAGTGACAAGATTCATAGTTACTTGCAACAACACTGATGTCTTGACACACTGGTTTGTCCTCCTCCATTAGGAACTGCCTATGCTCTTGAGAGACTCTTGCCTTGCTCTTTGAGAACGTATCGGTCCTTCCCAGGATGGGAGTCAAGCTCCTTTTATTATAACCAGAATGCAGATACTTTACCCATTGTGAGCTGGCCTGTCTATTTGAATGCAGTTTAAAGCAGTTATTTCGGTTTTGACCTAATTCATATTTTTTGTGATGTTTTACCTCATGAAATTACATTCTTTCTTCTTTGTACATTTTAATTATCCTCAAGTAATTCTGTAGTCCTTGGTATTATTGTGTCTCTTGATTTTTGAGATTTTAATTGAAAGAAAAATATTTCTATTCTTAAGGTAAATTGAACTTTATCTTTGCTTTCAGAAAAAAATGTTGTAAACTTATATGTACATTAAATATCAAGGATTTTTGTTTTATTTTGTTTTATTCACTTAGCTTAAAGTAGGATATATTTAGCAATATGATAAATTATTTTCATAAATTTTGCTTATCTTTTTTGTGTTCATAAACTCATAAAAGACTTGAACTTTTGCTTTCAGCAAGCAGTGATTTGAAATTCTTCAGAGTAGCCTTGAACTGCAAGTTCTACTTAGGTGGGGATTACAGTATTATAAAATTACAAAATTCCAGTACGAGAAAGAGAAATGTTTGGTTTAATGGCTTATTATTGATAATTCCCCAAGTAATTTATTCCTGTTGCTTACAAGGTTTTATTTGTGAATTTTTAAAAGAAAATTGAGGGCAGGCCTGTGGGAGATACTACTAATTTCAAAGATATAATTATTTTGGGGGGCGCATAAAGATTTTAAATTTTTTTCCTTTTATTTATTTATTTTTTAATAGATAAAGGAGGCAGCAGACATCATCCAGAAGTTGCATCTAATTGCCCAGGAGTTACCTTTTGATAGGTATATCTTATTTCTCAAGAGCTAATTTGAATATATGGTATACTTTGTATTGAAAAAATATGATCTATTCTTAATATCTAAATGTAATGATCTACTTTGAAATAATTTCAGTCTTTTGTTTTTCTTCTGAAAAAAGAAAATTGATGGAGAATTTTGAAATTAAGCAAAGTGAAGATTTGAATTTTCATTTTTTGGACTTCAAGATCTAGCATAGTAGGGGACAGGGAAAATTTAAGCATAGGCTGTTTTTCTCATCTCTAGATGATCATTCTTAGGCTCTTTGGCATCTTGATTACTTTTGAAAAGCTGAAGAAAGGTATAAACTTTCATCAAATAATTAAGATAAGTATAGATTAGCTTTTTAGCCTATCCATAGAACCCTCTCTAGGGACTTCAAGTTAAGAACCCCTGTTTTAGATGCAAGGTCGCAAGGCCATTGCTAAGTTAGATATTCACAGTTTCATCCTAAAAGAAACTGTCCACTGAGAAGGAAAATTTTTCATGATGTTCTCTAGTCCAGGGAATGTCAGAATCTTTAATTAAATCTTTTAGTAGTAGTCCCCCCATGTAAATATCTGAAAGAAATACCAAGTTCTTCAGGTACAGATCGAATATAGATATATTAATATATTTAAAGCTTGATGATCATCTCTCAAACAGACAATGAAAGTGAATTCCTAAAATTGTATCTTTTTTTTTTTTACTCTCAACTTTTTCTATCTTCATAAAGGATTAGCAGTAATGATACTTTGTCTGTATTTTGCTGATAATCTCATACTTCCCAGCATTATGAATTTAACTTATTGTAATAATTCCTAAAGTCATCCATCAAAACCCCACTTTCACCTTATCTTATTTGAGAATTAGACCATTTATTTACTTAAATGGTTAAAATGTCTGGCTCAAAATAGGTGCCTGATCATTGTTGGCTCTATCTCCCACCTCTCTTTCCATCCTATTTTTCCCCTCTAAAATACACATATTCATCTTCTCCCACCCGTTAAGTACATACTTCACTTATAGTTTTGTTTTAGTCTCTACCAAACCTTGAAGTTGAATATGTATCCTATTCAGATTTAATTTTCTCACAAAGATCAGTAAGGTCTTATGTGTACCCTGTGACCTACTGTGATTTTGATATATCCTGTTTGTATAACTAAGTTTTTATTTCCTTTTTCATCTATGTTTGGCATCTCTTTTTGTCATCCACTCAACTCTCTCCTCACACTGCCTGCATAGGATCTCTCAACATTAATCTCCTGTGCTATGCATTCCCCCTTGATATTTGAGATTTGAAAAATTTCCAAGGTATGGTAGACTTGTAGTTTTTGAATTTGTGACAATTGGGTGGTTATTCTTGTTAGCCATATTGCTGGTTCTTTTTTATGGCCTCTATTTTTCTAGTTTTAAAATAATTCACCTTTGTATACTTATTTTATCATTGTTTTCCTTTAATAATGAAGCTTCATTAAAAAAAAAAAAAAAAAAAACACAAGAGTGGAACAAACAGGCAAATATCAAGTGAATTTAAAATGTTAGGGAACATGAGTAGAGACTCAGTGTTGGGACTAGCTGCGTTGTTAGTGCCTTATACGGAATTCTTCAAATTACATCTCCCTTCTTCAATCTGAATTCTCTAAATGAGAACCAGCTACTTCATCTGAATTGCTCAAATTCAGTTTTGTCGCCTGGTATGTTCGCGTCAGTACTGTCTCTCCTCAGGCATTTTCTTTTTTAAACCTTTTTATTTTATGATAGTTTTAGATTTACAGAAAAGTTGCATATAGGTCACACCCAATTTCCCCTTTTATTACCATCTTACATCTTACATCAGTATGGACAGTACATTTGTCACAAGTAACGAACTTCATCATCAATATTTATATTTCAGATTTTCAGAAGTGAAATCCAAGATTGCAAGTAAGTGAGATTCTATTTATTTAAAATTTTTGAATAGGTAATAAAACTACTTGTGTAAAAGAAAAAGAAAACATAAAAGAGGAGATAGTGGGAACAATGTTGTCCACCCCATCCCTGAAATAACCATCACCTTTTTCATGGGTATGGTTCCAGAGTATTCTATGGATATACAAGCATAGAACATAAATTTTATATATATTTATATATATAGTGTGTAAATATATCTATGTACATATACATATGAGTAAATATATATACACACACCTGTGTTTTTCCTATCATTTATTTTAAAATAATTGGTAGCATACTATACAAATACCCTTATACTTTGCTATTTAAATTTAATAATGTATATCTTGAAGATTGTTTTGTATCCATACATATAACTAAAAAGTTAAACTCATAGGAACATTTCAGTACCTGTTGAACTCCTTACATGATTGGTTTGCTTTTCGCCAATGTTTGAGTTACATTTTAGCCTAGATCATTCCAGGTTCCTAGAAAGACCACTATGTTTTCAGTCTTCTTGGTAGCTTGGGTCACTGTTTGGGAAGATTCATAGAAGATTAATAGAATCATCTATTTTTCCAAAGGTCTTAGAATAAGTATGGCATAGATAGTTGAATTTCCTGGAAATGCAGTTGATCATTGTAGATTAGTCCAAAGTTCAGGCATTCATTCAGAACCATACTAGCCTCAATAATGTAGTGAATCAAATACCTCATATTATCTTAGGATGAAATTTGATGCTTTCACATTTTTTTCTGGTTTTTTTTTTTTTTTTTTTTTCTGTCAGAAATGGCATCTGGAGGTTTTTTCCAAGTCGGCTGCTGTTTATCGGGTACAGACTATGGGAAAATCAACTTTTGTTTTTAGCAATTTGGAAGATTTTTGTATCTTGGAAATACTGAATTATATACCACAGTATATTATAGGGTTCAGGTCTACTACATATAATCTTATATTGTTTTTGTAATTCTTTAAAAAGAGGACTAGATCTGTACTCATATTTGAAAGTATATAATGTATATGTAATTGAGATACTTATATATACCTTGATACATGGTGTGCCTCATTGTAGCTGGATGACTTTATCTTTTTAGGTAAGTACCATGATTTAGAATGCCAACTGATTCAGGAGTTTACTAGTGCTCAAAGAAGAGGTGAAATCTCCAGAATGAGAGAAGTTGCAGCTGTTTTACTTCATTTTAAGGTAAATAGTTAAAAAAAGAAAAAAAGAATGAAGACCCGTCTTCAAGGCTGTTGATTTTATCTCTTGTCTCTGATTTTCTCCTGTTAGTTATCTAACTATATCACCATGGTAATTTTCATTTTTTGAATAATTTGTATGTGCATTCTTTGTCTCTCCATAGGTTACCTTAAGTGATAGGCATTTAGTATTATTTAAATACTAAGACTATATTCAGTTATACTAATATTTGATCAATGAATCTTTTATTTAGTTTGATGTAGAAAACCATGTTTGTCTGCCTTTTTGTTAATGTATCTCTTCTAGTCAGACATGTTATTAGTCAAAAGGAAAATTATTTGACCTTAAATATCTGGAATTTAGGAAGAAGAGTTAGGTGGAATGACTAGTAAAAGACTTAAATTCAGTGATTTCAGATGGTAATAGAAAGGAATGTTGACTCTATGATCATGGAACTGTCATCCTGGAATTTGCATTGAAGAAAGAAGCCCCTTTAGGGTATCTGCAAAGAAGGTGCTTAAAAAAATTGCACTTCCTTCAATCTGCTTCTTTTTATTTATATCAGTTAGATTAAGGAAATGGAGGCAGTTTGTTGGACTTTTCATTTAAGTAACATATCTGAATGAGTAATGAGGATGGTTCTTGAGACAGTGGTATATTTCATATTGCTTATTACTTTTCTTATTTTTATGTGTGATTTGTTTATAGGCAAAATTTTCATTGTCATGAGCTTACTTTTACAAATTATTTTGTTTTAAATACATTTTGTTAAAATGGATTTAATTTAAAAGATATTTTCCAGGCTGCTCATAGATAGCTCTGTCCAAATTCTAACAAGGAAGGCAAATGCTTTGAATCTAAGAGAGGAAAGAAGTAAATTATACAAAAAAACTTTTCTCAAGACCTTGAATATTTGATTGTTTGTGCATGTGTATTGTGGTTAAATGGCTAAGTGGTCATAGGACAAAAATTGCAGTAAAGAACTCAACTATATCTCAGCTTTCTTTTTTTGGTCTGAAGTCCAACTAGGATACACACCAACTGATCAGTTTCATTACAGAAAGTAACTAGGAAAAGGCACCTGTATTTGATTATTGGTTCTGTACAATTAATTTTATTTAAGTCCAATAACTATTACTATTGGCCATGTACCAGAACATAGATATCTAGTTTATTATATGTAACACTTCTTTGTGTCGAGATTATTTTTAAAATTGAACCAGGACAGTGATAATAATGTGTTTCTTTCCTCTTTGTAGGGTTATTCCCATTGTGTTGATGTTTATATAAAGCAGTGCCAAGAGGTAATGTGTTATTGGATTTTGTTTATTTTATGCTAATTTGAGTTTTAAAAACCATTTTAAAACTGTATATTTACTATATAAAATGCCTCTGCTCTTTAGGGTGCTTTCTTGAGAAATGATGTATTTGAAGATGCAGCAGTACTCTGTCAACGGGTGAACAAACAAGTTGGAGATATCTTTAGTAATCCAGAAACAGTACTGGCTAAACTTATTCAAAATGTATTTGAAATAAAACTACAGGTAATTTTAAACAGTGACAAATTAAGTAGTTCTTAAGGCAATGTGTTGTTGTTGTTTTTCCTATAATTTAAAAGGTTTTAAAAATTTATTTTCCCACATAGTGACTGTAGGAATAGTAATCTACTTATTCAGTTAAGGGGGAAAAGTATACTTATATCATGTTATAAAATGTTGTGTTTTTCATTAAGAAAAAGGTGCCAATCGGTAAGTGTCATTAGAGCATATATTTGAAATTTATGTAATGTAATAGTAGTAATAGATTGTAGTAGGTAGCCTCAGATTTTGTTTTTGATCCTCACCATAATCGATAGATGGCATTTGTGAAATTGAACAAGAATTACAAGTACAGTCTATAGAATTTTTTATAATATGGTACTAACATGAAAAGAAAAAGCAGGAATTTAGTTTTCAACCTTGACTCCCATGCAACTTTACTTTAAGGCAGCATTTCCTAAATTATGTTTACCACTGGATTAAGCAACATTAAATATGTTTATTTTTTAAACACAATTCAGGGCTTTTAATAGCCTTTAAAGATACTAATATGTATTCTGATTCTCTAGAAGTGGGATGTAATATAGCATTTCCCAAGTTTACTGGCCATGGAACTCTATTTTAGACTAATGCCCATTAATTTTTCAAGGAGCACTAGTGTTAACCAGACCACAGTTTTGGAAATGCTGCTCTAGGGAATTGACTTAATTAGTATAGCCTTAGTTTTTATTGATGTACTTCTTGAAGCAGGATAGGCTGGTTTCAAAAGGAAAGGAATTTCTATATTGTTTTCCCAAGACTGATTTAGCTCTTCTATAGTCAATATGATAAGCAGTAAAAAAATAGAAAACCTGTTTTTTTCCTTATGATTGGTCTTTTTTCTATGCATTGCCTTTTTCATGGATTTTAAATCAGAGCAGTTCAAGAATGTGGAATTATTTTAGAGGGAAAAATATCTTGAGAAGTTATAGAATTTAATGTTTAATTGACAGGATTATTATTTTTTTTTTAGAGTTTTGTGAAAGACCAATTAGAAGAATGTAGGAAGTCTGATGCAGAGCAGTATCTCAAAAATCTCTATGATCTGTATACAAGGTATATTTTTAATTATTAAAAATTTATAATAGGTCTCATTTTCTTTTTGTAATAGAAAATGGGGACATATTCAGGTACTTTTAAATAACAGTTTGTCAGCAGTATACCTTTTAGCATTAAAAAACGATTGGCTGTGTAGACTAGTAATGTACAAGAGCAGCATACATTAAATTGATGAACTAGATGTTATGCTTCATAGTAATGGAGTACCTTAATGAAACATAAAACCTGGTTAACTTTCTTTAAACTAAGACTTGAGAATTTTCTTTATGATTTTAATTGTGAGCTAGTTCAATAAACTGTTTCTAAGAACTAGTATAATTATATTTATCTTAAGTTAAAACTTTAGACATTATGAAAGAAAGTGACAAATTCTGAACAAATGACAATCTCTGCTGTAAATCTGATTTGGCAATTTGTCTTTTACATTTGTAAATGGCATTGTTACTCTTAGCGATATTTTCTCGGAAGCTCTTATTTGTAGGTTTTTTTTTTTTTTTTTTTTTAATTTGACTTTTTCCCAGCCCTATTGCTGTTCTTCAGTGTCATCATTGGGATGAGGGTTTTCATAACTAAACCATAATCAGGAAGTCCTTCTCAACAACAGTACTATTGTAACCCTGTCTTCAACAATAGGAAATAGGAAATTCTAGGAAAGTCCACATGAACAAAGACAAAAGAGAGTAAATCTCTCAGTAGTCTGACTTGAGTACCATGTGATGAATGGCCCTGAAGCACACTTGAAGTCATTCTGTCACTGTTGCCATTTCTAAACAGGTTGATTCCCTCACAGTTTCTTCTCCTAGCTTATCTCAAAGATTTTATGGCAGATCTTAAATGTAATGCTGTTTGTGATATTCATTCTGCCTTATATATAATCCTATAGAGCTGCTATCTGCATCCTCCTACCTTCCAAAAGTTTACAAAATGGTGGTTTAACAGAAGCCATTAAAGTCACATTGTAAAACTGTGTATTCCTTAGTATTGTTACTATACCTAAAATATACATTAATTTTTTTTCCCCCTTTTCCATGAAAAGAACCACCAATCTTTCCAGCAAGTTGATGGAGTTTAACTTAGGTACTGATAAACAGACTTTCTTGTCTAAGCTTATCAAATCCATTTTCATTTCCTATTTGGAGAACTTTATTGAAGTGGAGACTGGTTATTTGAAAAGCAGAAGTGCTCTGATCCTACAGCGCTATTATGATTCAAAAAACCATCAAAAGAGATCCATTGGCACAGGAGGGTGAGTGTTTTTTATTAAATATTATAGTTAAAACTAGAAATATTAAGAATTTTATTATTTTGAACAAACTTGTCAAATATTGACTGTTATGGTCTATAATATGAAGAACTCTTTTAACCCAGGTTGTTCATACCATTGATCAAATCCTGTCTCTTGAACCACATGCTGAAATGACCTGATGTAACGTGGTTGAAATGTAAAGCAGAATATCAGTATTATAAAGGGTTCTTTAGTTTCTTCCTCTTTTTATCATATCGATTAATTATTCCAGGTTATTGACAAGGAAGTACATCATTTTGTTGTTGTTGCAGGTGGGAAATAAACAGTTCACAATTTGGGTACCCTAAGTTGAACTTTTTAGTGACTTGAGCATAAAATTATTAAGTGAATACCTTAAAGCCTGTGATTATTCATATATTAGAAAAAAATGGTTTGCTACAAGGATTCGTGGCACTATATATTTGGAGGCCAGTTGATTCCAGAAGGAGGTAGAATGACTTCTATGGAGCCATACTAGTAGAGTTTAGAGTCGACACATGTACACACCCAAATCAGTTTGTTTCCCATTTTATTATATATTAAATAAATGATTGGGAGAGGTTACAATTAGGAGTAAGAGCTAGTATCTGAAAGACAGTAGCAAAGAAAGGAAGAGAAAACTAAAGAACAATCATAGGAATTTTTTTTAAAGAGTAGTTCACAGTAGCCTGAAACTATATATTCTAGGAGCAAAAAAAAAATCTAAAGAAGCTACTATGTAATAAATGTTCAAAATGAGCCTCAGTCATTAAGAAAAGCTTAAATTATGTTCTAAAATCTTGCTTAAGGTAGTGAAGAAATGTAAAATACAGTTAAATGGTTAAATATATTTGATAATAGTTAAAATTTTAAAGTTTTATTTTTTAAATACTATTGATATATTTTAACAGAATAGCATGCTAGACAGACTGTTTTGACTAAAGTCCTTAAACAGGGACTTCATATAAAACAACAAAACAGTAAATCCTTGAAGAAATTCAAGAATTCCATACTAGATACTCAAAATCTAGATCCTCAAATTTTTAGAAGCAGCGCTGGGAATGATCGGATTATAAGGTGCATGAGGATGAGATCTGGCAAAACCAGATCTTGTAGCACCAGTTGAAGCCTTGAATTGACACTTGGCCGCAGTCTTGTGTGAAACCGCCCATCATAGTAGGGCTAGATTTGTCAAAGTTTATTTTTAAGTAGGACCATTTAATTGTGTGGAATATTAACTTATTTGGAATAACTCACTTCAGGAAACCAGACAAATAGGGAGTTACTGATTTATAGAGTCAGAATTGAAGAGCCAAAAGAGCTTAGAGATTACTTACTCCAAATCTACTCCTTTTCCATGTGATAAGTCCATTACTAGAATTAGAACTTAGGTGTCCTATTAGTCCATTTTTCTTTCTTGTTGAGTATGATTACTTGCATTTTACATCTGTGTATAGTAAACTGTTTTTGTTTTTGTTTTAACTGTATGATGTCCTAGTATTCAAGATTTGAAAGAAAGAATTAGACAACGTACCAACTTACCTCTGGGGCCAAGTATCGATACTCATGGGGAAACTTTCCTATCCCAAGAAGTGGTGGTTAATCTTTTACAAGAAACCAAACAAGCTTTTGAAAGATGTCATAGGGTAAGCATGATTGTAAATTTATTTTATTTATATATGGTTGTATATTTTAAGTTTTACCTTGTCTAAATAAATCAAATTTTAAATTAAAATTAAACAGATGAAAGGGAAGGTTAGACTTTTTTCATAAAGAAAGGGAGAATCGGGGAGAGAAAGATGTTTTAAGAACATAGACATCAAAGGGAAATAATGAAAAATTTACCCCATTAAAATTTAGAATTTCTCTATAAAAAATTCACTTTAAACAGTAAACAGATTAATCAAAGAAGGTATTTATAACCAGTATTACCAGCCAAAAATTATATAAAACAAATAATAGCTGATCATTTTTTAACCCATACCATGTTCCAGTAACTATTCTAAGCACTTTACTTGTGTGTGTATGTGTACATACACACAAGCCACTTTGTGTGGTCATTATTATTCCTATTCTACAGATGAAGAAACTGAGATACATAGCTCCTAAGTAATGGAATTGATTTATATATTTATATTGAGGTACAGTAAATCAATATGGTATACATATAAATATATATTTATATAAATCAGAAAAAACAAATCAAAGGATACACATAGTAATTTACAGAAAAGGAAATATAAATTGTCAATAAGACAGTAGTGAGGGAAATGAAACTTAAAATAGGGAAATACTGTCTCATTCTTATTAGCTTTGTAAAAATTAAGACATCTGATAATATCAAGTGTTGATAAAGATGTGAAGCAACAAAAAATTCTTATACACTGCCAGTGGGACTGATAATCAGTACAATTATCTTGAAGAGTAATTTGACAGTTCATTAGGGAAACTTATATTATGCGTGTGTCATGTCTAACATGTATAGTGGTATTATTTGTCATTGTGAAAAGTTAGAAGCAAACTAAATGTATCAAAAAGAGAATTGATAGATAATGCTAGAAAACTAAACAAGAGATATATGTATCAACATAAATCTCAGAAATACAATGTTGAGTGAAAAGAACAAGGTGGGAAAAAAGATAAATTCAGTATAATAGCATTATATAAAGTTTTAAAAAGTAAAATAGTATTGTGTATATTGTTTAGGATGGGGGATTGTGTATACACTCACAAGAAAATCCTATAAGTATAATAACAAGCCTGGGAATGATAAACAAATTCAGAATAATGATAGCCTTGAGAGAAGCATACCTAAGGGACTTTAACCATATGTTGTATTTCCCTCTGTTATCACCCCCCCCACCCCCATTCCAAAAAGAAAAAATCTGAGCCATGTGAGGAAAAATGTTAAGATTTTACACATCTGGGTATACTGTTGAATGAGTATCTTTGGTACAGTAATTTCTATACTTTTCTGACCTGGACATGTATTACAATATTTCTAGAGTCTCAGATTCTTAAAAATGAAGCTGTAAAGATTTTAATTTATTATTTGAATCATGGCAACTATCTAAATCATGACCTTCTATCTGAAAAATCACAAGATTGAAATTCATTTCAGTTCAGGGCAGTCTAATCCAACGAACATTATTGTGTGTTTACTTTGCACCAGCCACCATGTTATGCATTGAAGATATAAATATAAGTGAGACAGGTATGTTACTTTTGAATGATATGGAGAAAGGAGGTTGACATATAAAGCACTAGTATAAGATACGTGCACACTGCTGGAACCAAAGAAGAAGTAACTAATTCTGTCTGGCTAAGGACTGGGGAAGAATATTTATCAGGAAAAGTTTCAGTAAGTAGAGTGTTGTCAAGAAGATGATTCTGAGAGGATATTTCAGGCAGAGAAAACAATACATGTACAGAGACATGTACAAAGATCCACCATGCAGTGTGAAATGCTTGTAATATGGGAACATGTGGGGAAAGTAGTAGGGGAGGAAGTTTGAAAGGCAGACAGAAACTCTTTGTATATTATGCTTATCCTTATAGGTGATGACAGACAATTTAAAGGATATTAAAAAGGGCAGTGTAAAGATCAGATTGGGGTTTTTTCTTTTAAAAAATAACTTTATTGAGATAATAATTGATGTTCAATAAATTGCATATATTTAAACTGTAGAACTTGATAAATTAGGTGTGCCTTTATGAAGCTGTCATTACAGTCAAGATATTGAACACATCGATCACTCCAAAAATTTTCTTTGTACTCTTTTATAATCCCCCTTTTCTACCTCCCCACTTCAGTCACCAGGTAACCACTGTTCTGTCTGTCCGACTGTAGATTAGTTTACATTTTCTAGAATTTTATCTAAGTGGGATAATATAATAAGTACACATTTTTGCCTGGCTTTTTGACTTAGTATAATTATTTTGAGATTCATCCACGTTGATTGTATTTTTTTTTATTGGTGAGTGGTATTTATTGTAGGGATGTGGCAACAATTTTGTTTATCCATTTAACTATTCATGGGCATTTAGGTTGGTTCTAGAGTTTGGCTGTTACAAAGGTGCATGAACATTAATGTACATGTCTTTGTATGCACATGTGCTTTCATTTCTTTGGGGTAAGTACTTAGGATTGATATGGCTGGGCTATATAAGTGATTACTTAACTTTTTAAGAAATTGCCAAACTGTTTTACAAAGTATTTGTTCCATTTTACATTCCTACCAGCAGTATGTGTTCCAGTTGATCTTCATGGTTATCACTAACCCTTAATATGGTCAGTTTTTTTGTTTGTTTGTTTTGTTTGTTTGGTTGGCTTTTTTTTTTTTTTTTTTTTTGAGGAAATACTGGGGATTGAACCTGAGACCTCGTTCATGGGGGGCAGGTGCTCAACCATTGAGCTACATAGCTACATCTGCACCCTGATCAGTCTTTTTAATTTTATACAATCTAATAAGCTGTGTAGTGATAACTTATTTTGGTTTTAGTCTGCATTTTTCTAATGATTAATGATGTTGAACATCTTTTTGTGTGCTTATTTGCCATCCATGTTTTTGGTGAAGTATTTAAATCTTTTACCCATTTGTTAATTGGGTTGTCTTTTCTTTTTATTGAGGCTTTTTTGTTTTTTTATTTTTATTTTTCCGTTTTCATTTTTTTATGTTTTAAAAGTACTTAGATTACATATATGTTACAGAGAATATATAGGGGATTCCCATATGCCCTGCTCCCCACACCTCCCACATTAGCAACTTCTTTCATTATTTCATTCATTGCAATTGATAAACACATTTTGAAGCATTGCCACTAAGCATGAATTATAGTTTACATTGTAGTTTACACTCTCTGCCACTCAATTCTATAGGTTATGGCAAGATATATAATGGCCTGTATCTGTCATTGTACTGTTATTCAGGATGATTTCCAAGTCCCCAAAATGCCCGCCTATTACACCTGTTTTTCCCTCTCTCCTCCAGTGGCCACTGCCTCTACATCAATGATATTTCTTCCATTGTTAGAATCACAATAAGTGTATAGTAGAATACTAGTAAATCTACTTTAGTCCATAGTTCATTTCCCCGATCCTGAGGATTCTGGGATGGTGATGCCCACTCCACCTTTGGTTGAGGGGGAGCTTCGATCCCTTATGGCCGATGGTTGGGACGCTCTTGCTTGCAGTTGTAGACACTCTCTGTTCCTTGGTATGTTGATTATCCATTATCTCCTTGTTAGTTGTCCTGGGTGAATCCAATGAACTGGAGAGTAGGTGTTGCAACTCCATTGAGATTCAGTGTCCAGCTGGCACATGGACAGCCCAAAGATTCAAGTCTCTTGGACGTACACCAACTTTAGTACTAATTATAATTTCAAATAGAAGGACAGAAGAGCCATGTGTAGGGAAACCATAACTGTGTCCAACTCTGTCACTGGGGAGCATAAATTCCAAAGTAGGGTCCACTGGCAAGGGACCAAACTCCTGAGCTATCTGCCCTGACTATACTGTCTGGATGTTTCCAGAGCCCTCAGGAGCCCCGCTATTTGGGTTAGTATCTACTTTGACTGTCAATGAGATCCTGCTGAGACATGCATAAGCATTACCTCTGAAATGATCTCCTGACTCACTTTGAAGTCTCTTAGCCATGTAAACTGATTGAAAAGGTAAAAACCTTTTCCCCCTTTTGGTCAAGGTCTTTCTTTTTCCAGTTGCATTGCTTGTTGGTACTTGGTAGCAATCCCTCGGTGCCAGGGAGGCTCTTCCCCAGGAGTCATGTCCCACGCTGGGGGTAAGTTATTGCATTTATGTGCTGAGTTTGACTTAGAGAGAGGCCACATTTGAGCAACAAGAAGGCTCCCAGTAGGTAACTCTTAGGCACCCCACAACACTAGGCTAAGTTTTAATTTCAAGAGCAAAGGCTCGTAAGCTTAGTCATCAATATCAAGGGCCCATCAATGGACCATCCCCCTTCAATAGTCATTGCCCCTGTACTTGGGGGATTGTTGCTATTCCATTAGAGAATGTGGCAGAGCTCCCCAGGATGGGAATTTGGTACTCTTTTGGTTATTGTGTAAATCTCCACCCATTGTGGCAATGCCCCATGAACATTTGAACACATTTATATGCCTTATATGTTTGCCCAGGTAAACTTCCTCCCATGTATCTTCCATCACTGACATCCCACACCAATAGTCCTCCCCTGCAACAGTTGTAACCCTTCTGTGATCCAAAACTTCTTCAAAAGTGAAGCCAATAAAATAGCCAAATAATGATAGTTTTAAACATAAAAAAGAAAATAGAGAAAAATTTTTTTAAAAAACTAAAAATAAAATAATTGGGGTATTAAAAAATAATGAAAAATATTAAAAAAATTTTTTTCTCACATTTTGCCTTTCATCACTGTAACATCTGTATGTACAGAGACATTTTCTTCCATTTATTTCCCCAGTGTCTTACATTTTTCATTTTGTCTTCAAAGAAGTTTTAGGTCACAGTAAAGTCACATACAAAATACAGGGACCTCCCATTTGCCCAACATCCTCCCCCTTTTTCCCCCTTCCCATATTAATAAACTTTTTATATGTGGATGATACATTTGTTACAGCTGATGTACAAATATTGAAACATAGCTACCAGTCATGTTCAGTGGTTTACATTGTCGTTTACATTTTGGACTATACACTTTTATAAATTTTTGATGAAATTTAACGTGGCCTGTATCCATCATTGCAAAATCATCTAGAACACTTCCATCGCCCCCAAAATACCCCCTGTTCCGTCAGTTTTGTTCCTTCCTTCCCCTCCCCTTGGGGCCCTTGGCAACCACCAGGCTTCACTCCTTGAAGGACAAGATTCATAGTTACCTGCAATAACACTGAGGGCTTGACACACTGGTCTGTCCTCCCGCATTAGGTACCACCCATGTTTTTGAGAGACTCCCGTTCCTCTATTTGAGAACATGTCGGTCCTCGCCAGGATGGGAGTCCAAGTCCTTCCTGCTCATTATATGGGTCTCCACCCACTGATACAACACATTATGAGAAAGTGATCACTCTCTCACTCCCTGGAAGTCTGCCCCAGGCACGCCCTGTCCCGAATGCCCCCCATTGAACACCCTAAACCAGTAATGCTTCCTGGTCGTATTGCCAAAACAGCTTTCCCAACATTGTAATTTCAACCACATCCCCACTAATACCAAGTGTTCACCTGCTCCCTCTCCCAACCCTCTCCCCTGTTTCATGGACCGTCCAACCCACCCTCCCTACCTGTCAAACCTGCACCGCCCAACCCAATGTTATAACTACACCCCTGTCATATCCTTTCACTGCATAACTACACACTTCCACCTATCATAGATTTTGCCCATACAGGCATTGGCTCACAACCTTCTTCTCCCTTTCTATTTCCTGTAAACCTGTCTTCCAGACTCTAGCTCTGTGAGTCTGCTCAATTTGCTTAATTCATATCAGTGAGGTCATGTAATATTTGTCCTTCATTGTCTGGCTTGCTTCACTCAACATAAGGTGTCAAGATTCATCCATGTTATCTGTGTGTTAGTACTGTATTCCGTTTTACAGCTGAGTAATATTCTACTGTAGGTATATGCCACATTTTGTTTATCCATTCATCTGTTGATAGGCATTTGAGCTGATTCCAGCTTTTGGCAATAGTGAATAATGCCACTATGAACATTGGTGTGCATTTATCTGTTCGTGTCCTTGCTCTTAGTTTTTCTGAGTATATACCCAGCAGTGGAATTGCTGGATCATATGGCAGATCTGTAGTTAGTTTTTTGAGGAACTGCCAAACTGTCCTCCACAATGGCTGCATCATTTTACATTCCCACCAGCAGTGGATGAGGGTTCCTGTTCTTCCACATCCTCTCCAACACTTGTAGTCCACTGTTTTTTAATAGCCCCCAGTCTTAACGGGTATAAGATGATATCGCATTGTAGTTTTGATTTGCATTTCCCTAATAGCTAGTGATGTTGAGTATCTTTTCATGTGTTTTTTAGCCATTTGTATTTCTTCTTTGGAGAGGTGTGTTTTCAGATCACTTGCCCATTTTTTTTTTTTTTTTACTGGGAGGTCCCGGGTATTGAACCCAGGTCCCTCCATATGGGAGACGGACGCCCAACCATTTGAGCCACATCCATCCCCCACTTGCCCATTTTTTAAATGGGTTGTTTGTCTTTTTATTTTGGAGGTGTAGGATTTCTGTATATATTCTGGATATTAGGCTCCTATCAGATAAATGATTACCAAATATTTTCTCCTATTGGGTAGGTTACCTTTTCACTTTCTTGACAAACTCCTTTGAGGTATAAAAGTTTTTGATTTTGAGGAGGTCCCATTTATGTATTTTTTCTTTCACTGTTCGGGCTTTGGGTGTGCAGTTCATGAAACCATTTCCTATTACAAGATCCTTTAGATGCTTCCTACATTATCTTCCAAGGTCTTTATGGTCTTGGCTCTTATATTTAGATCTTTGATCCATCTTGAGTTAATTTTTCTATAAGGTGTGAGAAGGTGTGCCTCTCTCATTCTTTTGGATATGGATATCCAGTTCTCCAAGCACCATTTGTTGAAGAGGCCATTTTCTCCCAGTTGAGTGGGCTTGGTGGCCTTGGCGAATATCAGATGACTGTATATGCGAGGATCTATATCAGAACTCTCAATTTGGTTCCATTGGTCAGTATTTCTATCCTTGTGCCAATACCATGCAGTTTTGACCACTGTAGCTTTATAGTATGTTTTAAAGTCAGGTAGTGTGATTCCTCCGATTTCATTTTTCTTTTTCAATATGCCTTTGGCTCTTGCCCTTCCAAATAAATTTCATAGTTAGTTTTTCCAGTTCAGAAAAAAATGCTGTATTGATTTTTATTGGGAACGCATTAAATTTATAGATCAGTTTGGGTAGGATAGACATCTTAATGATGCTTAGTCTTCCTATCCATGAACATGGAATATTCTTCCATTTATTTAAGTCTTCTTTGATTTCCTTTAACAGTGTTGTGTAGTTTTCTGCATATAAGTCATTTACATCATTAGTTAAATTTATTCCTATTTGATTCTTTTAGTTGCTATTGTAAATGGGATTTTTTTTCTTGATTTCCTCCTCAGATTGCTCATTATTGGTGTACAGAAATGCTACTGAATTTTGTGCATTGGTCTTATAACTTGAGACTTTGCTGAACTCGTTTATAAGCTCTAGAAGCTTTGTTGTAGATTTCTCAAGGCTTTCTATGTATAGGATCATGTCATCTGCAAATAGTGAAATTTTTACTTCTTCCTTTCCAAGTTGGATGCCTTTTATATCTTTTTCTTTCCTAACTGCTTGAGCAAGTACTTCTAACACAGTTTTAAATAGGATTGGTGATTAGAGGGCTTCCTTGTCTTGTTCCCGATCTTAGAGGGAAAGCTTTTAGGGTTTCACCATTGTATATGATGTTAGCTGTGGGTTTTTCATATATATCCTTTGTCATATTGAAGAAGTTTCCTTCTATCCCTATCTTTTGTAGTGTTTTTATCAGGAAAAGGTGCTGTATTTTGTCAAATGCTTTTTCTGCATCTATAGAAATGATCATGTGATTTTTTTCTTTTGATCTGTGTATGTGGTGTATAACAATGATTGATTTTTCTTATGTTGAACCATCCTTGCATACCAGGGATGAAACCCACTTGGTCATGGTGTATAATTCATTTAAAGTGTTGTTGAATATGATTAGCAAGTATTTTGCTGAGGATTTTAGCATCTAGGTTCATTAGAGAGATTGGTCTGTAATTTTCCTTTCTTGTGGCGTCTTTGTTTGGGTTTGGTATTAGGGTAATGTTGGCATCATAGAGTAAGTTAGGCAGTGTTCTTTCTACTTCTAGTTTTTTGAAGAGTTTAAGCAGGATTGGTGTTAGTTCTTTCCGGAATGTTTGGTAGAATTCACCTATGAAGCCGTTTGGTCCTAGGGTCTTCTTAGTTGGGAGGTTTTTGATGACTGATTCTGTCTTGTTACTTGTGATTGATCTGTTGAGTTCATCAATTTCTTCTCTCATCAATGTAGGCTACTTGTGTGTTTCTAGGAATTTGTCCATTTCCTCTAAATTATCCATCTTGTTGGCATATAATTTTTCAAAGTATCTTCTTATGATACTTTTTATTTCTGTGGGGTTATCTACTTCTTTTTAAGTGAGCTTTGGTAGTTTGTGTCTTTTAAAGGATTTGTACATTTTATATAAGTGATTGAATTTATTGGTATAAAATTCAAAATATTTCCTTATTGTTTTTTTTTTTTGTTTTGTTTTGTTTTTTTTTTTTTTTCTTAAAGATTTTATTTATTTATTCATTTATCCCCCCCTTGCTGCCCGCGCTCGCTGGGTCAGCCAACCACGCCGTGCGGGCGGGCCTGCCCCCACCAGGAGGCCCCGGGAACCGAACCCGGGGCCTCCCACATGGCAAACGGGAGCCCCACTGATCGAGCCACAGCCGCCTCCCGCTTATTGTTTTAATATCTGTAGAATCTGTAGTGATGTCACCTTTTTCATTCCTGATATCAATGCTTTGTCTTCTCTCTCTCTCTTTTTTTTTTTTTTTAAACTGATTAAACTGGCTAGAGGTCTAGCAATTTGATTGCTCTTTCCAAAGAACCAACTTTTGGTTTCATTGATTTTTTTTCTCTATTGTTTTTCTGTTTTGTATTTCATTGATTTCCACTTTTTATTATTTCCTTTCTTCTGCCCTATTGGGTTTCATTTGCCCTTCTTTTTCTAGTTTTTTTTTTTTTAAGGTAAAATGGGGTTATTGACTTTGAGACCTTTCTTCTTTTCTAAATTATAGGTACTTAGTCTTACAAATTTTCCTCTCAGTACTGCTTTAGCTGCATCTCACAAATTTTGATGTGTCTTTCATTTATTTCAAAGTATTCTTTAAAATTTCCTCTTGATATCATTTGGTCCAAAGTATGATTTAAAAGTGTGTTCTTTAGTTTCTAAATATTTAAGGATTTTTCAGATTTCTTTCTGTTATTGGTTTAATATTTGATTCCATTGTGATCAGATAGCATACGTTTATTATGTGACTCCTTTTTAAATTTATTGAGACTTTTTTAGCTCAGATATGGTATTTTGGTACATGTTCTGTGTGCACTTGAAAAAAATTTATATTCTGATTTGTTACATATTCTATAAATGTCAATTAGATCTAGTTAATTGATAATATTGTTCAAATTTTCTGTATCTTTATTGATTTTTCTATCTACCTATTCTTTTGATTATGTGTAGCTGTATGGATGTAAACAGGAGGGTGAGATTGAATTTTTCCCTTATGTCTTTTGAAGAAGGTCAGGGCATCAGTGAGCAAAGAAGGGAGGTGAAGATTGGGGTAGAGAGACTAAGGGTTGAAGATTGGGGTCGTTATTAAGAAAACCAGGGAAAAGAGTTGAGTAATACCAAATTAGTGTTTGTGATTTAAAGTGAGTTTGGGTTGTGGGCTTCTTTCTCCTCTCTTAGCTTTATATATCAGATAATAAGTATTACCCTGAAAGCGTCAGGAATGGAGGCTACAAATAAGTTAAGAAAAGCAGAAATCAATTTATGGAATTTGAAGGAAGCATTAATAAGTTTATGGAATTGAAGGAAGCATTAATAAGTTGAGAATAACTTGGTAACTTTTTAAGAGGAATATCACTATCTCAGCATAACTATTAGTCATTCTTTTGCTGAGTAACTAGTTTGTCAGCAGCATCGGCATCAAAACATCTATTGTGCGATTGCTATGTACCAAACACTGCTAAAAATACTTTACATGCATTTCCGTATTTTATTCTCACCTCCACTATAAGAGGTAAGTTCTGTTAATATTATTCCAATATTACAGGTGAAGGAATTAAGACTTAGTGGTGTTAAATAATGTATCAAATGTCACTCAGTCAGGAAGTGCTGAAACTGAGATTTGAACCTGTTGTATTTTATAGTGCCTCTGTTTTTGATTTATATGCCCCCAACCCCCAATAAAATAAAGCATCTGTTTTTGTTCTGTGTTTGCTAGAACAGCTCTTTTTCAGTGGCTGTCAAACCTCTTTGACCATAACCCATGATAAGAAATACATATTACTTGGCAGCCCGGTGTTTGTGTGTGTGTGTGTATTTGATAAAGCTGTATTTACCTTTATTGTGTGTGGCACTTTATTTTCTGTTGGTGTTTTCTTTTCTGTTTCGGTCATAATCCACTAACAAATTGCAATCCAAATTTTAAAAACATCCAATCTAAGCCAAGAAAGTTGTAGATAAAATACAAAGCATTATAACTCTGTGTGTGAGAAAAGAGATGTGTTATCACTTTGATACCTGAAATACTATGTCTTATTCAAAAATAATTGCTAAAAATGGCTTTTTATAAATGTAGACTTAAGGAGTGATGCATTTGTTTTGTCTTTTTAAAGCTCTCTGATCCTTCTGATTTACCAAGGAATGCCTTTAGAATTTTTACCATTCTTGTGGAATTTTTATGTATTGAGCATATTGATTATGCTTTGGAAACAGGACTTGCTGGTAAGTATAATTTTGTTCTACTTTTTGTTAAATTCTTTTTATCCTGCTTGGTTCAATTATAAGCGTAATATTGTTTTATATATAGCTATAAAGAATTTAGTTCAGTGCAATGAGTAATGCTTTTTACGCTGTAATGCAAAGATTTGCCAGGTACTGAAAACCATACAAAGACACAATTCCCTCGTGTTGTTTACATTCAGCATAACAGAGTAGGCTACAAAAGTTACTATAATGTAGGGTGGAATGTATTATAATTCTGTAAGTCATAAAATGTTAAGGGAGCAGAAATGAAGGTGAGAGCAATTCTGGTTAGGAGAATTGAGTTGTGCGGTTTAGAAAGAAAAATAAAAATTTAAAAAATAAGTCTAGAAAGGAATATATTCATATTAGAAATTTCTTTTGCTTTTGGTCTTTTGGTTTACTAGTATTAATAGGATAATAATGACCTCTTCCCTGATTTCTAGTCTCATTAATCTAATTCCAGTGCACATCTCAAATTTAACATACCCCAAATGAAACTCTTTATCTTCCTCCTAAATGTGTACCTCTCCCATTCTTCCCTGCCTCATTTAAAGGCATTACCATCTACCAGTTGCTCAAGCACAAAACCCATGAGTTGCCTTAATTCTTCGGCTTCATTAACCTTGATAACCCATCCATCTACAAATCCTGTCAGTATACTTGCAAACATAACTTGAATTCATTTACTTTTCTTCATTTCCACTTAGGTTACACTACTTTAAACATTGTCATCTTTTCCACTCCTAACTGGTCTCCCTGTGTCCATTCTTCCCTCCTCAAATTATTGACTCCACACAAAAACTAGTTTATCATTCCCTTATTATCAGTCAGGGTTCTCCAGAGAAATAGAAGCAGTAGGAGATTATGCACACACATATACACACTGATACATGTGTTTATTTCAAGGAATTGAATCACAAAATTGTGGGGCCAGCAAGTCCAAAATCTATAGGGTAGGCCAACATGCTCGACGCTCAGGCAAGAGTTGATGCTGCAGGCTCAAGGTAGAATTTCTTCTCTGGGAAACCTCCGTTTTTAAGGCCTGCTAGTGACTGGATGAGGCACACCCATATTGTCAAGAGTAATCTCCCTGAAATAACATCTACAAAATACCTCCATGGCAACACGTAGATTAGTGTTTGATTAAATAACTGGAGTTCTACAGCCGTATATAGTTACTAGTTGTAGATGACCCATAAGACTTAACAATCACACCTTGTTTATTTAAGACCCTTTAGTGACTTCCCATTTCACTTTAAAGGGAAAACAACATGAAAATTTTACAAAAGCTTGGCTTACAGGACCCTCTGTGATCTGGCCTCTTTTGTATTCAATCCTCGTCTCATGTTACATTTCCCCCTCGAGGTCTCAGCCACTCTGACCCTCATTCTTTTTCTTACTCAGATTCTTTGCACTATTCCAAATTCTTTTCCCTCAGCTCTTATCATGGCTGACATTTCAGTTTTTAAATCTGTACTCATAGAGAGGCTTTTGCTGAGTCTAGCTAAAGTAGTCCACCTCTCCCAGCCCAGTAATTCATTGTCAACTTTTTTTTATAGCACTTTCACAATGTGAAATTTTTATATGAATAAAGTGAAAGGGTAAACCGAATATTTGGGGAAAGAGTATTCTAGGTAGAGAGAATAGCATATTCTCATGAGGATAGAAATCTTATGTCTTTTTCATTATACTCTAGCACCTAAAAAGCATATAGTAGATGTGCAGAAAATTGACTGTATATATAAAATCATTCCATAAAGTTTTAAACAATGAAGCAAAATTACCTGTAATTTAGTCACCTTAGCTCAACTGTGGTTTACTCTGTCCCAGTTTTTCACATAGTTGTTCTCATAATATAGGCATTTGTATTCTGCTATTTTTTTTTTTTTTTCCAACTTAACTACAACAGACCCTTGATATCAAGTATTTAACATTTGCCATTTGCAAATGATTTGATGGTCCATAACGTGGTAATTTGACAAGGATGATATTCATCTCAAGGATGTTAAGATAACGAACAAAACAGTAACTTACATGAATTTGAATCTGTGTGGCATGAAGGATTTGTTTTTTCTAACATCTTCATTTTATCAGTATTCTCAATTTAGAAGGGCTTAGGAAATTTCCTTGTAGAATGGAAAGGTCCCTTAACAGTCATAAGCATTTTTCATGCAGCCATTTAGTTAGTCTCCATCTCCTATTACTAGGCATCTTGGATTTTTTCAGGTTTTTAGTAATATAACTAATGCTGTAAAGAACATTATAGAGCCTAGAGTGTTGTTCTTATTTTGAATTATTTCCTTTGCAGAAAATCCCAGAAATAAAATTACCAGGTCAAAGGGTGTTACCCATTTTTTGCTTTTAATTTTGATACATATAAACTGTTTTCTTAAAGGTTTTTCCCCACCAATTTACACAGCTACTAACATGTATGCGTGTAGCAGTTTTTCTGCACGTTATTAATAATTTAGTGGTTAAAAACATACATTAATATTGCCTTAATTTTCATTTCCTTTGTTAATAGCAAGGATTAGTATTTTCTGTATGTGTATTGAGTTTATGTTTTTCTCTTGTAAGTTCATATGAGTTGGAACCTTTAGTTTTCTTAACAATTGGTGAATTTGTCTTTTGGGGGAGGCACCTTTATTTTCAACTTTTAAAACTTTTCAAAAATCATCATCTATAAAGGAACTCTGTATTAAACTTTTATTTTCTCATTGCCGTGCATATTCTTTCTAGTCTCTTATGTCTTGTAATTTTAACTAGAAACATAAACATCTAGAGCTATTACTCTTTTACAAAAAGGAAGAAACTGAAATCCAGAAAGTCAGTTGACCTTCTTTTGGGATCAGAATGTGGAGTGACTTGACTACCATGCTGAAAATCGAGAATTTATTCTGTAGGTAATGAGGAGACTGTGTTTGAGTAAAGAGTAGAGAATATGGTGAGTGAAATGTTTAAGGTTAAGTTTAGTCACGTTACTATGGGCAAAGTATGTATAAGATAAAAGGGTAAAGAGAATTGAACCTGGGAGACCAGCAAGAAAATTATTTTAACTGTTATCAGAGATAATAAAGCATTATAAGAATAATGGTAGAAGTGTGTTGATGGTTCGTGTGAATCATGGGGCACCAGAGAATGGGAAAGGAGAAGAAATTAAGTCCAAGATGGTCCATGTATTAGTCTTTATTATTTGGTTTTTATAAATATAAACATATCATGAAAACTGAGTAGTTTAGGTCTAAAAACATCTTTGTTTTTTTTTTTTTTTTTTTTTTTAAGGAGGTACCGGGATTGAATCCAGACCTTGTACTTGGGAAGCAGGTGCTCAACCACTGAGCTACATACGCGACCCAATGAGAGCTGGGTTTTTTGTTTGTTTGTTTTGTTTTTAGGAGGTACCTGGAATCGAACCCTGGACCTTGTACATGGGAAGCAGGTGCTCAACCACTTTAGCTACATCCACTCCCCTGGATGTATTTTTATTAAAATAAATAAGCTTAATTTTACTCTTCTTTCCACAAAAAAAAGTCCTTGCTGATTTATTAAAACAACACAACAGCAGTATTTTTATTATGTTATATGTATAAAACCACCTCCTTTTTTTCTATTGCAAGATGGATTTCTTCCAGTATGATTCTAGCATATATGTATTTTCCAATTTTAGGAATTCCTTCTTCAGATTCTAGGCATGCAAATCTCTATTTTTTGGATGTTGTGCAACAGGCCAATACGATTTTTCATCTTTTTGACAAGCAGTTTAATGATCACCTTATGCCACTAATAAGGTTAGTCAAATTGATCTTCATTGGTATTTCAATGCCTATTATTATAACAGACTTATACATTTATACAGACTTACACTATATATCTTTTGTTAATTTATAAAAGTGATACATGTGCATAAAAACAGAACAGAAAAATGTGAAATAAAAAGTAAAAGTTCTTTTCCTTCTTCCTTGTCTTTCCATTTCCTCCTACTACTATGGTATTTATTTTGGTGTATTTGAAAAGACTGAATCTGTTGTAAACCTAAATCTGATGTGAAAGAGGACCTCTAGCTCAGTGAAATTAAGCACATTTGACATCCTTGAAAAGATCTGGCAGCCACAGTCTGCTTGTACCTATTTGTTAACAATATGAAGACATATGACAAAAATTTCATGAGCTTTAGTAGAATTGATTTTGATGGGACCCTGAGTCCTAGTTTATATCTTTATATGAATTTATACACACCTTCAAAACATGAAGATTAAATAAGGTAGTATTTATATGAATATGCTTTAAAAATTGTATGCATTAGCACTATTACAGACAAAATTATTCATAAGAAAGATACTTAAAGATCACTTGTAATCCCTGAATCACCTTTGAAAGGAAGTCTTTGAGAATTTAGTTTTTTTAAAGAGCTGTTATGCCACATAGCAAAGAATTTACATAACTATTAGGGTTGCACATCCCTTAATATTTTGGGTGTCTTTGATATTTAGGTAACATTCAGAAGGCAAATATGATTGTCAGATTTATTTAATTTCAAAAAGCTAAATACACCTGGATTGGCTGTTAGCTTCAAAATTTTAATCTTCATGATTAACTTTAGCCTTAAACTATGTTGTTACCCTGTGACTTTTCTTGCTATTATAGAAGATGTTTACTTATAAAGGAAACCAAATAATTCAAGATTTTCAAAACAAATGTTTATATTCTTAAGGGATATCTCATCAAAGATGAGAATAACAAATCTAAATCTTCCTTTCCTTCTCTTTTAACATGTTAATTGTTTCTAATGTGACTGTTTTAATGAATTGGACATAGTGAATCCTGAGTTATTAGTTTACTACTTACATGTTTCTTAGATTTGGGAACAAATTGAAATAATGTATGTTTATATGTATTATGTGTAATATATATATAAATCATATAACACACATACACTGTGTATCTAATAAAATTTTGGATATTACAAGATTGTTAATAATGTGTTTTTTCCCCTTTAAATATTCCATAGCTCTTCCCCTAAGTTATCTGAATGCCTTCAGAAGAAAAAAGAAATAATTGAACAAATGGAGATGAAATTGGATTCTGGCATTGATAGGCAAGTTGCTAGTTTTATTTTTTTCTCTTTTTTTTTTTTTATCATTATTATTGTAAACCTATCAACATAGCATTAAAGTAATTTTAAAGAAGAAAAATTTATCTTAATTCTACCATCTTGTTGTAACATCTAATTTCATTTTTACATATTGCTTTCATTCCTTATTCCTTATTAGAATATTTTTTAATTGAATCCTAAATTTATTATTTCTGGAAATCAGTGTGTTTAGATATACTTTTAAACCATATGCAGTTGAAAACCTTTTTTATAAGTTTCCCTGTACACACACACACACACACATACACATACACACTGCAAAGTTAAAATGGCATGTAACGCAGAGGAATTCATTTTTATTTAGAATTATCAGACTTGTGTATGAAATGTTATAAATTAATAATGATGTTAATTCTCTAAAAATAATTTCTGTTAGAGGAGTGCACACTTTACATTAAAAAATTAATAATGCTTATAGTAAGTTACCTGTTTGTAGTTTAGAACAATGGATCTATCTCCCCCCCCCCTTTTTTTTTTGGAGATGGTGGTCAGATGTGCAACGTACTCTTATAGGGTTATATTTATTAATGATAATGATAGCTACCATTTATCAGGCATTTACTATATGCCAGGCACATAGTAGGACCTTTACCTGAATGGTTTCGTGTATTAGGTAGGAACTAACTATAGTTTCCATTTTACAGTTGAGCAAATAGAGGCTTAAAGAAATTAAATAATTTGTTCAAGATCACAGAGCTAATGGGTAATAGAACTGGGACTCTCACTCTAAAGCCCTTGCTAACTAAGATTTTTAAATCTTTATTTGCTATTATTCTACTCCTTTCTCTTATACTCAAGAAATCATATTTGAATGCAAGTTAGTTACTGTGCTGTGCTAAAGATAACCTGAGATCCATTTTAATTTATGAAAAAGTAAATAATTTTCACTTTATTGATAGTAATAAATTGCTTGCTGCTCACCTTCCAATTGATCTTGGCATTAAGGCTGAGAACTACCACAGAGTATGTGATAATAAGGGAAAGAAAAATAAAACTGGAAAAAATAATAATTTTATAGAATTAATCACTCAAGCTAGTTTCCTGAATTATATGCTTAGAAGAATCCTAAAAGTGGTCTCTCTTTTTGTTTTCAGTCAGGACCACACAAGATTACACATACATAGAACTTCATTTAATACATTATAATTATAATGTATGCATATACATCATGTGTATATCTGCATTTAATAAATTATAATCATCACTTTAAGAATTGTGTTTCCTTAACCTAAATCCTTCATATTAGCAGCTTAAGTCCATTTCTTCTTGCTTTGCCTCCACATACTTGAAAATAATTTTTTGGCTGGTGGAGAGGTTGGATACATTAAGCTTTCAAAAATATATTAAATATATAATTCCTAGCTTTTTTCTTTATAGATTAGATAATTTCTTTTCATCTTTCCTTACATGCCTGCAAGTCTTTGTATTAGTTACTACATTGAAGATAAAATGGTATTTTGAGCTTTCTTGACTATGGACTCTAATTCTCCCATACCCATGCACTTTGGGGCTAAGAGATGGGCTTGCCATTCACTTGCAGCCCTACTGATGGTTTCAGACCAGTTATTCATTTGCTATTATACCAGAAACTCATTTGCCTTTGAAGCTCACATAATCTAGTTATACCATCATCTTCCCTTTCTTATGGCTGTCATCTATCAATCATTTATGTCAGTCCCATACATTTATTGAGGATTTGGGCACCTGGCACACAGTCTTTTGTTTAACCTTATTTCTTAGGTTATTTCCTCTTCCATGTGAATGACCCTCTCATTTACTTATCTCTACTTTGGCTACCCACTGTCATGCCCCACTGGACCTCATTATCATTTGTAACAATTGAACCTGAATAATTTGACTCTTTATTTCTACAACCTCCTGTTCTTCTAACTCCTTAATTCTCTATATCATCTGTTTTCTGACCCCCGCAGGACCTCTAGCCCTTTATCTCTTCATTTTACTGCCAGTCTGTGATCTTTTTCCTAGCTTTACTAAGTCTTTTGGCCCATCTCTGAATTACTCCCTCATAAGTACCCTAAAATTTCCTTCATTCAACCACAACTTCCTTATAGATCATGAACTCTGGATCCATACGGTCTCTTTTATTCCTATAACTGGTTAGCTGATTGCTGTTGGAGAATATCATAGAACTCACACATTATTGGTGACATCACAAATCCCTGTCCTCATTTCTCAGCTGGATCTTCAGTGACACTTGTCCATCCTCCTGCTTGTCCTTACACAGTGAGACTCACGTCCCTCTCACCTTCTCTTCCAAAGCTTGATCATTCTTAAGCCCTCTATTTTCCAACCTTCCTAAACATTCTATGTATTTTTGCCTTTGAATACCCTCTCTTGTTGAGGAAATAAATTAATGACAGGCATTTAAGATCTTCGAGATTACCTTAAATAACGTATTGTGCAAATGAATCTTTGCTCTCAGTTTTAAACAGGAAATTAATAAAACCAAGAACTCTTTGATATCAAAAACTAGAATTTACTTTTTCTAAAATTTAGTCTACCAATAGCAAAATATTTTTATGGTCATATGAAATTAAATAGATCAAAATCTATTGTGTTCTCAATTCTCTAGGACATTAAATTGTATGATTGGACAGATGAAGCATATCTTAGCTGCAGAACAAAAGAAAACAGATTTTAAACCAGAAGATGAAAACAATGTTTTGATTCAGTATACTAATGTGAGTAAAATGATTCAATTTGCTAGTAAGAATATCTGCTTTGTTAATACTTTGGTTAACATTTTCACTGGTTTATCTTACTATGCTAGGAGTTTTTTTTCTTTTATACTTAGAGATTAATGAGAAACTGCTTGTATTTTCTCTTTAGCTAAGCAAATATGCATTTCTATATAATAAGTATAGAAAAAATTTTACAGGCCTGTGTTAAAGTCTGTGCTTATGTAAGAAAACAAGTAGAGAAGATTAAAAATTCCATGGATGGAAAGAATGTGGATACTGTTTTGATGGAACTTGGAGTACGTTTTCATCGACTTATTTATGAGCATCTTCAACAATATTCCTATAGTTGTATGGGTGGCATGTTAGCAATTTGTGATGTAGCTGAATACAGGAAGTGTGCCAAAGACTTCAAGGTATGTGTACACAAGTATCAAACTTGCAGATAGGCTCAGAAACATATGTCAGACCATTAAAAGTCTTTATTGGCTTATGATGATTAGTGATCTTTAGCTTTTGTTGATATTATAGTGAGATGGATCTAACACATCCAACATGAAAAAAGTATTGTTCTAATCATTTTCAATATTAATGCATTTTTGCTTTGTGTTTTATTTTATTAAAGGAACTTCTTGGCTTCCATGTTTAATGCTTTGTATGTCACACATCAAGAAAATAATATGTCCTGTTCATTTTCCTTAAGGTTTAGATTATTTAAGAAAAGTTATTTAATCATAACTAGTCCTGGTCCCTAAAAGTTGCAAATGATTATTTCTGTTAAAGAAAACTGACATACTATGACTCTTGGTCAAAGATTTTAGTGAGCTTATGTAACTTCTGAAATCGTTGAGATTTCAGAAGTTCAGGAGCTTTTAAAAACTAGAACTGCCATTCTAATCTATTATATCCTGATTGATAGAATGTAAACAAAATGAATTATGAAACTGGAAATTATTTTGTTTCAATGTTATTTTTTTCCTTCTCTCAATTCAGATTCCACTGGTATTACAACTTTTTGATACTTTGCATTCACTTTGCAATCTTCTGGTAGTTGCTCCAGATAATTTAAAGCAAGTCTGCTCAGGAGAACAACTTGCTAATCTGGACAAAAACATACTTCACTCCTTCGTACAACTTCGTGCTGACTATAGATCTGCCCGCCTTGCTCGACACTTCAGCTGAGGTTAAATTTACAAGGAAGATGTGTTGTATTTTGGCAGGCTTAACTGATAGAAAGCACAGGAGATTCCTTATGACACAGCCAACATTTTATGGAATAAAGACTATTTGGAAGAAAACAGCAGCCATACTTACCCTTGAGATTTTATTTGAAATTTGGACACTACTAGCCATATTTTGCTTTTCCCCTGAAGCTGAATTTTCATTCCATTGTTGAACTTACAAATTTCAAATTCTGTGAAACTACATGTCACTGTTTTCATCCTGGAAAATGTTGGTGTCAGAAGGCAAATGAAATGTTACCAGTGTTTCAATTCTTGTTTCTTAACACTCCATTCAGAAATTTCATCATCCCATTTTGCATTACTAATGGATAAAGTACAGCAAAACTGCTTATTATGTTTTCAATTTTTAATGACCTTTTCAGCACTTTTAATTGTTGTTCAAATTATTTCATGTTTTCCTAAAGAATTTTTGCCTCTTTCAAAAGCTTGATAATTCAGCATAATTCCTGTAGTTGGGTGATTGGATTTCTTCTGAGGTGCAACAACAATATTATTCCAAGAAAAAATGCTATAAACTAAACTAAAACAATGAAATGTTTTATGTATATAATAGGGGTGGATCAGAATGCATCTGTTTTCTGGGTAAAACTTAAGAAAGTTTACTATTTCTTATTTGATAAATGGATTTTAAGCCAACTCTAGCAAATAAATAAAACTACCTTATTTTATATTTCACTTAAGATAAGGTGGAAGACCTTAATTAAAGGACCGTATTTATTCATTGTTTTAATATTACAGGGAAATAAAAAGATGAGGGATAGTCTAAGTGGTGAGTATAATGGTGAGAAATATTGACAATATTTAGCAACAATGCAGTCCTTTAAATTTTGAGTCTTAATGCTCAGTTTGAATAAGATGAGATGACTAGACATGCAGAAGGTCTTTTATAAGAGGAATTGGTAATGATAGATAACATACACTCTTAAGTTTGGAGATGAGCTTTGCAGACTAGTTGCTTTTCATATTTATAGTTTCTGTCATTGTCCTTTTTCAAGGCATTTCTGAAGTGATTCCTACTGGATGTAGTTAATTGATTGGCTTAATATGGTGACAGAATAAATCACTTATAAAATTTTAAACATTAAGTGGAGATTTAGAAAAGGTCATCAGTCAATAAACTCCATAAACTTGCTCTGTGAGAATGCATCCTAAACTGTATGTAGTGTTTTAGCTTCCATTGTGTTCTTGTTCATAGCCTTCTAGGAACAGGTAAACTTTTAATATCCAACTCATTCTTGACAGTTTTTTAAAAATAGGCTTTTTGTCCTAATTTTGGAAAATTGCTTGTCTTTTCAGAATTTGTATCTGAATGGTCATCAGCTATACCAAAACTTCCAGGTACAGAACTAGCTATTAAGTTACTCTTGACTGAATTTTCTTCATTTTCGTTTAGCCCAGTATTATCAAGGTAAGCAAGAAAGATGAAGTATGCCACCCTTTAGCAAAGCATTCTGGGAAATTGTGGCAGCTTTAAAAAGCTGTCTAGTTTTCTATTCATTAGCCAAGAGAGAGCCAGAACAGATTTTGGATACTATAGAAAGTCATATGCTTGTACTATTGCCATTTTAGAAAGCTCTGATATGCATTCAAATTATACCTCTGTTACTTAAAGCCAACAATTTTAAGGCAATAGTTTTTCTGGCTATTTGAACTCTTTGTACACAGTGTCAATTTGTAAAAAAAAAAAAAAAAAAAGAAAAAAAAAAAAAGAAAATCTCAAATAAAACATGAGATAACATTTTAAGACTTCCAAATCAGAGAAACGCTTCAAATTATTTTGTTTGTTTGGATTAGTTTTTAAAATGTAAACATATACTTGTTGCTTAGAGAATTTGTTAATTATTATTTCCATGCTTGAGTTCTGTGCAATATTTTCCATTATGTCCATTGACAGGGCAGTGATAAAGAAAACCCATAAGTGAAATACTTTAAAAAGTGTTAATATTATTGCTCAATAAACAGATTCCCTCTAATTGTTTTTTTTATGTCACTACATTTTTACATTTTAAAATTCTGAATTTTATAAATGATTTTTTATTTTAAATTTAAGATGCTTCTTAGTTTTCATAGCACACGTCTCCTCACTTTCCTTTTTAAAAGAAAAATACTTGACTATATAACCAAAATTAGAAATTTAACTAAGCAGATTGTCTTTCTCTAAGAAAAAAAAAAAGTTGTATGAAGCAATATACTTTCTTTGTATTCTGAGCTTTAAAGTATTTTTCATATTTATAGCCATCACAAAGTATTGTCCGAAATAGATTATCAATAAAGTAAAATGTTTTTCAATATACATATGGTAAAATTTTGGGTAGCGATAATGGAGCTTTATATATTAGTAACTTCAACCAGCATTTAAATAAGAGGAATCTTATCAGTATTCCTCAGTTCCAGGTGAGCTGAAATGAAATATTTAGGTAACAAGTTGAACATTGAAAATATGCTTTAAAATATAAGGAATTATTTTTTTTCTAAAACTTGAGTTCATGATGGTTACATAAAATGGTACAGAAAGTGAAACACAGACCACAAGTTTAAGAAGGAAGTCTAGCTTCTGTAAATCATGATAGTGAAAATACCAGTAACTAGAGTAAATGAATAGCTCTTGCAAAGAATTTTAAAATAATAGCAGGACTGATCTTCAGACAGGTGACCATCTGACCATTCTAAGATAGTTATTGGCCTCTTTTTTGAGAATCACCATGGTTATAAGTCCCTAGGTTCCTTGTTTTAAAAAGAGCTGTTAAAGTAGGTTAATGTATGATGTATTTTAGACCATTTTCTTTTCCCTCTTAAATATTTTACTTTATGAGCTTTCTGGCCCACAGTGAAATAACTTCATTATCAGCCAGTAGATGGGTTTTAAGTAGAAAACTTACTGAGTCCTTAGAAAACCCCTTTTTTCTCATAATGGGGTGAATATTTACAAGTATCCAGGTAAAGGGATTTTGGTTCCTGAAATGCTACAAAACCCCTTAAGGTGGTTATGTTTATAAGGATAATGCCTAAGGCATGCTTAAACTCTATGTAAGAGCAAGCAAGATGCACTCAGTGTATAATTTGTTGGTAACTATAAAGCTCACATCTGGGAGTTTAACTTTTTTTTTAACGGAAAAATATTCTGTGCATTACCCACACATTGCCGGTTGATTTCTCTGAAGTGTGAGACGTTTTCCAGAAGCATGCTGAATTCTCCTGATTTCTGGTGAATTTGACAAAAAATGCATTGTGTGCTTTCATCCTATTAGTTCAGTTCTTGTACTATTTCTTTCTCCTTGAGAAGGTCTGTCCTGTAAGACATTGGGCACCTTGGAAGAAAAGACTAGTCCATGTTGTTAAACTAAATAATTCTATATGAAGTTAAAAATCAGCAATGCTTTTTTTTTTCTTTAATGCATAATAAAGATAGTTATACCTATATATTTTTTTTTTTTTACTTAATTCCAGGCACTATGATAAGCCCTTTGCAGACATTATGTCATTTGATTCTCAAACAATCTTAGGAGTTAGGTACTATTGATAAATGAGAAACCTAAGACACAAAAAGATTGAGCAGACCTGCTCAGGGTCTATAGCTAGTAAGAGGCTCAGATTAAAACCTGAATCTTTCTGCTCACTCTTCTGTCTCTATACGCTATTCTCCTTATGTAACCTTATAGCCTTAATAGATCTTTTAGTTTGCTCATTAGTTTTGCTCAAGCTAATTTTCCTTTCATCCAATGTTCGGCTGTCATTGTAGGACTTAGATTATGAAGTTAGTATTCAGGGTCAGTATCTAATTTACTATTGGATTATTTTTCAAATTTGTCCAATGTGTGGTCATACTTTAATTTTTTTTATTTTGGGGGGGTCATACTTCTTAAATTTGGTTTTTAAAGTTTTATAAGTGGTCATGAATTTTGAATTGTATAAGTTTGTACCTAATAGAAATCTGTCCTTCAAAAAGTTCTTTTAATGAGTATTATTTTTGTATAGTCATAATACTGTTTCTGCTTAATAATTTCACAATAGAAAGAGTCCAGGTATTTTTACTATGCCATTGTAAATACAACTCTATTTGTGGAAAATACAAAGAGATCAGTATTTCTTCCTTCGAAAACTCTAATAGATGTCATAAGCTTGCAAATTCTGTTACAAAATATTTAGTGCGTTGGTAGCATTTTCAGTGACTAATGCTTGAATGAAAGAATAGGGCAAAATGTACCCAGTAGTATTAGCAATAGGTAGTCATTTTTATGAAATCAAAAATTGCATGTTAAATCTTTTTAAAAATTGCATTAACTCTTTTATTCCTACCATTGATCAAACATTTCTCTTTCCAAATTTAGGGAAGGGAGACCCCAAGTGTGTGGGGGAGAGAAACCTGACTTAGAGAATAAGAGTTTTAACTGGTGATTTGAAGCAGCTAGGCTGATAACTGTAGGCTCAATAAGTTTCAGGTATTTAAAGTAGGCCCTATATAATTTATGGCTATTGTTTGGTAGGTACCAGTAAACTTCAGTTCTTGTAATTAAATATTCACTTTTGGGGGGTGAGACAAGTAACTAAGCATTCTTTAAGTGGTTTAGAAGGTTGCAGTCTGCCTCACCATGCAGGGCCAATTTAAATATGAATATATCACATCATACTTCAAACAGCAAACAACCTCAGAGGAAAGTCATTTATTCAGAAGGCATAAATTTGCACTAGACAGCAGTGATGCATTACAAATATATAATTATTTGCACTAATATTTGAGCAGGTGGAATGGATTAGAACATGGTCAACATTATGCTGCTGATAACATGTATTTTTCTATATTAATATGTACTGTGCAACATGTATTAAAATTGTCAATAATTCATTTGAGCCAAGATACTAATATTTATATTACTATGTTTAAGAGACAGTATCCAACTGAGCTACTTATAATTTAAAAGTCTGAAACTGGAATTAAATTAAATTTAATTTTATTTAATTTACTTGGAAAAAAAAAAAAAACAACACTGAAATTACTTTATAATCAGTAAAACGTAGGTCAGTAAAATATAGAATTATCAGTGACTAGTGACTTTGATAGGAGGTTAGGCAAGCAATATGGAGGGTTACGAAAGGGGGTAATAATCTAGAATGAGTAAATTAAGTTTCATTTATAGCTCAGAGTAGTGACTTTCTTTGTTTCACCATTGGTATTCTTAAATGTAAGAAAATGCCTTATTCCTTTCACTATATCTTCATATTAATAAGTTGAGCCTGAAGATTGAACAGCACCTACTCCAAGGAATTAATCTCCAAATTGTGAACTAAATTTTTTTTAGATTAAATTTTGAGGGGTGGGAAGCCTTTTAAATGTCCCGTAATCTTAAGTAAGCAGGTGCCTTGGAATGAGGCCATCCTTTTTGCCTGTCTATCATTTTAATCTTTATACTATGGGTAACTTTGATTCCTTTGAACTCTGGGCTCTTTTCTTGTGGCAGTTCCATCAAACCTGTGGCTTTTTTCTATAGATACATATTAATGCTGACCTAAAGAAAACTGTGAAATTACCTTTGAGTATATTGTTTGCAAACACTATATGCTATTTAGAGGATAACATGGGGATAAGTATATATTAAATTACGTGAACATATTTTATAAGGAATAATACTAAGTGCCTCTATATAAGGATTCTCCAGTAGAATGTATTTCCAATTTTTGCCACAAGGGGGAGAAATTTTTATAGTAATATCTGCATTTTTGTTTGATTATAAATAGAATTCACATAGCTTCTCTCTACTGAAAAGCACCTATAAACATCTCACTATCCTAATTAATAGGAAGTGTGTGTGCATGTGCACATATGTGTGTTTAAGATTCTGAAAGTCACATGTGAGAAAGAATTCTTGGAATTAATGACACAGAACAAGCAGTTTTGAAAAACATGTATGAGGACAGATAATGTTCATCATAATTAAAATTATATGTTATAAATCATATTTCTTATTTAATTCCTTTATCAAATCTTTAAGAGGACTAAGACATTAGAATTTATTGATTCATTTTCTGCATTCTCCTTTTTAAAGAAAACTTTTTGAAACAATCTCACTCACAGAAAGATTGTAAATACTCTACAAATAAATTTTTCACTTTTGAAAGTAAGTTGCTGTTATGATGCTCCATCACTTTCCAGGACTTTTGTATTTCCTACAAAGAAGGACATTCTCCCATATAACCACAATGCAGTCATCAAAATCAGGAACTTAACCTTGATACATTACTACCATTTAATCCTCAAACCCCGTTCATGTTTCATCATTTGTCCCAATAATGTCTTAACAGGATCCACTTCAAAATTATGTGTTGCCTTAGGTTGTAGTATCTCTTTAGTTTCTCATTCTGGAACAGTTGTCTTTCCTTGATTTTCATGGCCTTGGCACTTTTATAGATTATAAGCTGGTTATTTTATAGAATGTTCCTTAAGTTGGATTTGTCTCATGTTTCCTCATGATTAGATTCAGGCTGTGCTTCTTTGTCAGGAATACTACAGAAGTGATTCTGTGTTCTCATTGCATCCTCTCAAGTGGTGCATAGTTTTAGTTTAACTCATTTCTCATGTTCATTTTGATCACTTAAAGAACTACCTGTCAGGCTTCTCTTCTGTAAAGTTAACTATTTTCCCCTTTGTAATTAAGTATTTTGTGGGAAGTATTTTGGAGCTATGTATAAATCCTGTCCTAATCAGAATTTCAGTTTGTTAGTTTTTAACATCAGTATGAATTCTTGGAATTCTATTCAATAGATTATAATGTTAGTATTTATTTTGAACTTCAAATTGTCCCAGATTTGGCCAATGGGAGCCCCTTCAGGTTGACTCCTGTGTCCTTTTGACATGTCCCCACTCCAAGTGGACAATGCTAGGGGGCTTTATGTATGTATGTATATATGTGAATGAAAAATAAATTAAATATACAAATGTGTATATACATAAATACACATATTTACATCTGTGTATATACATACATATATATTTAACTCTATACTTCTTTGTATATCTATTTATATTGAGAATCATGAATTCACACTGATAAATCCAGTTCCTGCCTGACACCAAAAGTTCTATTCCAGTTTTCTCCTTTTCCATATTTGTACCTCTTTCTGTTAATAGAAACTTGGGTTCCATTATCCTTAATAAATTGATTTGATCAATACTATCTGTAACCGATCTCTCCTCTCAGCTGTTTTCCCTCTGTAACACCCTTCTGCCTCACTTGAGTTCTAATACACTATGCTGAGCTTCTCCCCCTCCCCATTTCCAGAGGATGCCATCCTCTCCCCACTTGGCCAGTGTGGCTTTGGCTTTAGAATCCAACTGGGAGAGTGAGAAGGGTTATTACAGGAAATGGTAAAGCTAAATTCTATATTTAAAAATTACTCAATTTCATCACTCAGAAACAACTACTTAACATTTTGGTGTTTTTAACTGTACATTATAGTGAGTAAATTAGTAAAACTAAGCTGAGGAGGGTAAAGCATTTATGCCAAGAACACAGAACTTAAATTTTGAATTAAATTTGAAATGCATACCATATGTGTTTCTATAATACATCTTCTTGGTACTATGAGTAATTGCTACTTAATGAATGCATCAGAGAAACAAATTGTGAATGGAAATCTGACCATTAAGCACTGAATACCAATAAGATATTTGTACTAATAAAGTTCAAAGGAAAATGATCATACAATTGTCTTTTTTTTTTTTGGTAGGACAAAAAATTAAAATACATGTTAATTAAGATAAACTTCATGTGAGTAAGGAGTCTGTATCTGGGCTGGATCTAATACATGTTAAGATGACCCTTGTGTGAAATAGTCTATTTGTGGGCAAGTTATTCAACTGTCTCATTTTCCTTGTTAAATCTCTGTGATCACTGCTAGAGCTTAAATTCTACAATTCTAAATGCAAGGAAATGCAGACATTCCATTCACAGCTTACAGTAATGTCAAAAATAAAATAGCTCATGAAGTGAAAGTAATGTCTGAGTCCACTTGAAAGAGAACTGTATTCTTCCCTAATACTACCAGCATGCAGTGGTCATATATCATTGTGATTTAGAGTGAAGGCTATTGAATCAGACAAATAGGAGGTGTGCATCTTGGCTTTGTCAGTTGCTAATTATGTGACCTTGCACAAAATAGAAAATTCTGTGCTTCATTTGTAAAATGAGGAGAAAGGCATTTGTAATCATTTTTATCCTTACCACTTATAACAGCTCCCTGAAGATGTTCTCTGTATTTTCAGTCCTATATGAGATCACCTCATTCATTCATTCTTCATCTGACAAACATTTATTGAAATTATGCTCTTTGCCAGATACCTCTATAGGAGTTAAGGGTATTAAAATAGAAAGATCCTGCCCCCAATGATTTCTAACCTTGTGAAAGCATTAATGTATGCAACAAATTATGGTGTGTTATTACTATAAGTGCTGCAATAGTGCAGAGCCCAGAGGGAGCTATTAAATTTGTGGCTAGAGGGTAGGGGTTAGTATTTAAAGCTATTACAGTTACCTCTAACTAAATGCCTGCTATGTGTCAGCACCTTGCTAACATTTGTTATTGCACTTACTACTCACACTGGGAAATAGGTATTATTATCCCCACTTTATAGATGGGGAAACTGAGGCACAGGGAAGTTAAATAACAGACTAAAGTTATACAGCTAAAAAGTGAGAGTCAGGATTCAAACCCATGCCCTCAGGCCTCCAAAGCCAATACTTCAATCACTTTGTTCCATTACCTCTAAGATTTCACAAAGGAGGTTACATTCCAGCTGGCTTTATAAGGGCAAATAGCATTTCTTGAAGTGGGGCATTCCCTGCAGAGGTGTGGAGGCATGAGTCACTGGTATAGTCACTGGGTGGGAAGACTTCTGTGTGAGTGGAGCTCCGTGTGTGGGTCATCAAAACAAGTGATACTGGAATGGTTGGATTAGGGTTAGCTTATCAAAAGACTTAAATGTTAGGCCCAATTCATTTAGTCTTTATCATAAAGACAGAGAACCACTGAAGATTAGGTGAATAATATGAACTACTTTTTGAATTTTAACCAAAAATGACTGGTTAGGAATGTGTACAGTGGAGTAGTGGAGGGAGGAGAGCAGAAGACAGGCTACTGCATTAATCTGGTTGGTGAAGGCCTGAACAGGATATTAGTACAGGAATAAAGAGGAAGTAATGGATTCAGAAAATATTTGGAAGATAAAATCAATAGGACTTATCTTTTGTTGCTTTAACAGATGTGGATGATGAGGAATAGAAGAAATACTAATGCTATTTGACTTACCTTATATACATTAGGTAAAGTAGGTTTAGTGGGAAAGCCAATGACACTAGAACATCTATTCTTGTACCAGGATAACTTGGTTAATGTCATGTAAAATTTTTAAACTATTTTTAATCTTCATTTTTTCAGAAATATTAGAAATTGTGGCAGAAGGGAAAAAAAAACTTTCTATGACTTTGAAACAGGAGATTGATTTTGAAATTTTAAGAATGCATTATTGGGTGAATGTATAATTGCGTTTTTGTTTGTTTTTGTTTAAAGCAAAAATTTCTAAAAGATTTCTAGCATTTTAGTGCATGGGTATACTGGGTAGACTCAAGTGGAATGACAAAGTCCTTTAGATAATCTAAATTGAGAAGTCTATAGACAAATTCCTCTACTTGGACTGTTCACATGCTGGGAATGCTTTACATACTGATTCGTAATTTGAAGCCAGCATTTTCCACTTTATCCCTTAGGTTGTCAAGTAGTCACTTCTTGGGGAAGACAGTACAGATCTCAAGGTACTGCATAACTATAACACAATTCTCAGCCATTTTATATATATATATATATATATATATATATTTTTTTTTTTTTTTTAATTTTATTTTTATTTTATTTTCTACCCCTCTCGTTTTGTGCTTGCTGTCTGCTCTCTGTGTCCATTCGCTGTGTGCTTTCTTTGTCTGCTCGTCTTCTCTTTAGGAGGCACTGAGAACCCAACCTGGGACCTCCCATGTGGAAGAGAGGTGCTCAATTGCTTGAGCCACTTCTGCTCCCTGCTATTGTTGTGTCTCTCATTGTGTTTCCTCTTTGTGTCATCTTGTCGTATCAGCTCACTGTGCCAGCCCATTGCACCAGCTCTCTGTCTTGCTCATCTTCTCTAGGAGGCACCAG
Source organism: Tolypeutes matacus (assembly GCA_026826555.1). NCBI lineage: Eukaryota > Metazoa > Chordata > Mammalia > Cingulata > Chlamyphoridae > Tolypeutes > Tolypeutes matacus. The sequence goes on from JAKSZT010054193.1 coordinate 13,951,292, forward strand.
GACCGAAACTAGGACCTCCTATGTGGTAGGCAGGAGCTCAGTTGCTTGAGCCACATCTGCTTCCCTCAGCCATTATATTTTAACTGTAATCCCAAAGAATGCATGTTTATCTCAGTAAGCTTACAAAAGTGATTCCTTGGCAAAAATATGTGGAAAGTATAATTACAAATTATGGATATATTACAAACTAATTTTATTTAATGGATTTCAGGCTGGTGTTTTGAAAGCATATTTTTGGATCATTTGGAGGTTTGGCATAACCAGGTTGAAAATGGGCTACTAGCTAACCAAAGGATTAGCACATTTCTCTGGAGGTATTTAATTCTCATTCTGATAGGGAAAAAACACATTGTCATCCTCATATTGGAGATGCTTTCAATTCTGATTTAGCCATTTTAAAAATGAAATCTTCATTGTGGGTTGCCAAAGGCTTTGATCAAAAGAGAGCATTTACAGAATATTGAATATTTTTAATAGCTAAGAACATTGGAGGTACAAAATTTCCTTAAAACTCTCAAACTATAGTAAATATTTTCTTAATTTTAGTAGCTATTTAATTTTCTTAAAAAGAAATACATCTTTAAAATATACTTTAATATTTTGATTTTTCTGTAAAGCAGAATGCATATCTAATACATAACTTTAAATCAGGGGTTCTTAACCTTTTTTGTTCCATGGGCCCCTTTGCCAGTCAGGTGAAATGAATACTACTGTGATTTATTTATTGCATATATTCATAAGTGAAGGAAATGGTAGATTTCAGTTAGAGGTCAGAGAAAATAAATATAAGTTGATTTTTTTTAAATTCAAGCTCACAGACCCCCTGAAATCTTTCCAGACCCCTGATTAAGAACCCCTACTTTAAATGCATGTATTAGAAAAGAACATAAGCTTAAAAGTCCTCTTTAAAAAGAATTTATCCATTTTAAAAAGTTAGAGTAAAGCACCAGATCAAACCCAAAGGAAGGAAAGAAAGAATATAATGAAAATAAGATCAGAAATTAATAAAACATAAAGCAAACATACAGGAAAGAGAATATATATAGGCAAATAGTGAACCATGACCCCTTAATACTTAATACTATACACAAATATAAATTCTAAGTGAATTCCAGATCTGGTTCCAGATGAGCATCAAAGCATAGCCCTCTCCCAACCTCAAGGTAGAGAGCATTTGGTCCACCATCTCAGTTCCCCCAAAGCTCTTTGTGAGTTAGGGGGACCAACAGGACCACCAGAGATACTCAGGGTGAGTCTTTTCTGCCCTTCTGTAAGGACTCATCCAATAAGACTTCTGGTTCCCAGGAGGGGAAGATGACATTCCAGCTCTCTCCTTGAGACTGGACAGCCTTAAGTCCTTGCTCACACCTACTAGTTCCCCTGTGCCTGCTGGCTTTAGCAGCTACTCTTCTCGGGAGAAGTTGTTGATCTTGGACCAGTACTGGGTCTGTGGGGGACATGTTTAGACTGTCATCTTGCTAAAATCTGCCTGCTCTACTATTAAAATGTAAATATCCCTGGGAGCAATAGCACATAAAATCTTTATCATTTTACCCCAATATTAATGCATATTAGAATGTTTTCTGGAACTCTTTTCTTAAAAATTATTTGTTATTTTTCTCTCTTGACAGACCAGAAGTAAGAGGAAATAAGCGTCTTCCTTGCCCTTACTGTTCACAGTCAATATTGATTCTGTTTCTTAAATCCTTTTCAAATGCATCCATTTTTAACCCCTACCACTGTCAGAGGATTGCCCTCTCCCAATCTACCAGTACACTGCAGCCTGAAGGATCTATCCAAGATGCAAACCTAGGTTCTTACTTGAAATCATTCAGTGGCCCCCATTGTCTTTATCTGAACCTTCATTATCTGGTTCCTGATTATTTCTCCAGCCTCATCTCTTACCATTCCCCATCCTTGCTATGCTCTAGCTAATATGAATGACTACAGTACCAGGCTTTTTTCTGTTTCTCTTGGTCTTCGCAAGTGCTGTTCTCTGCCTGAAACACTGAGTTACAAACCTCCTATTCATCCGCCAAATCTCAGCTTCAATGTAATTTGTAAGTATCCTCTGATGCCCATTACTTGATTGTGTTCTCATAACAGCTTGTATTTTTAACTTTCATTCATTGATCAGTTCAACTACTATTTACTAAGCATAGACAAAAAAAAAAAAAATCCCTACTTTCATGAACGTTATATTCTAGTGGGGGTAAAAAGTCATTAACAATATAAATGAGTATGTTAAATGATGGTGATAAGTACTAAGAAGATAAATATATCAGAGGAAAGGAGTGTTGGGCATGTTAAACAGCCATCTCCCAGCCATCATCTATTCCTGCTGCTTTTCTTTGTGTGCAGGTGTTTCAATATGTTTACATCCCACAGTCCAGAGGAGACTTTAGGTCCAATAGAAGGGCCTGATCATACCTTAAACCCAAAACTGGGAAGCAGCAGCCCCATCTGCTTATCAGGATAGGAACTGTGCACAAAGGTTTCTTGATGCATGCTTTTTGCTCAGTGGCAGGGCCCCCTCCCCCCCTCTAATGTGTAAATACCCAACACACAAACAGCAGGGGGTCTCTCCTCTCCAATGTGAGGTTGGTGTGTGCAGAGCTGCCATCCACCAACCCTGACCCAAGCAGTTGGCCTCCCTGGGAGACCAGCCTTGGATGGGGTCTTTCCGCCTGCTTTTTTGGACCCTCTGTACTGTGTAAGTAATAAAGTGGTCATTTGTTGAGAATTTTTCTTGTGTCTGAGTCTGTTTCCACAACATACTATGTAGCAACTCACTCTACAAGGAGCTAGCGGTATCTGAGGTAAAGGGGGTTGCAATTTCAAATAGGGAAGGAAAAGAAGGCCTACTGAGAAGATGACATTGAGTAAAGACATGAAGGAAGTGAGGAGTAAGCCATGCAGCTATCTGAAGGAAGAGCTTTTGAGGCAGAAAGAAGAATAAGTGAAAAGGTCTGGAACTCCTTTAGATTGGAGTGGGCAATGGTTGGAGATCACCAAAAAAGGAGTAGCTAGAACAAGAGACTGGAGGTACAGAATACAAACCTTACTTACTTGAGCCCTTAAAATGCAATCCCTTCAGTCACAGAACACTTAGTTTATTCTTTTCATAGTATAATTATCACATTCTTCCATAATTATAGTTATTTTTGTACAAGTCTTATTCACTGCAAGTATGAAAAGATGCGAAAGATTTAAAGGGTATAAAGAACTTTTCTGGAGGACATCAGTTTTAATGTAAGCCACATCTTTTTCATATTAAAAACCAGCATTTATCCTTTGACTTATAATCATAGAAGAGGAGAGGGGAGAAGGTTTTAGAAAAACATACAACAAAAGAAAATGTTCTGTCGTTTCCTGGCATGTTGTCTTCCTAGCTGTCCTTTGTTTGGAAATTTATCCTTCTCACCCAATACCATTGGAATAGAATACTCTCTTTCAGAGGAACCAATGAGTGCCAAAGTTAAGAGTAGCAGTGGACAAGATAAAGTCAGTACTGGCCAAGAAAGCAATGCTCTGTGTGTTACTTTTTATTATAGCCATGGTAGTGAGCAAGACCAAAGAGACACAACCAGGGAGGCCACTGACCTCATGACCTCTTGGGTGGCATTTACATATGTGCCTTCAGCAACAATGGTCAATGAGGAGTGAATGCAGAGAGCAGCATAGGCAGAGATCATAGGGGCTGATGTGATGTGTGGTCCAGGACTGATTTGTGCAAACCAGAGGAAATGGAGTTGATCTAATATCAACAAGGCTATAAACCTTATTGTAAACTGCAACAGACAAGTTTAGTCTACAGAAATATTTTCTACCAGTAGTATGGAATACGCAAATGTACAGAGATGGAGAGGCTAGATGAAATTAATAAGAGCAAATTCTGGAAAATAGCAACAGCATCATGGCAGAAAGGCATGTAAAAGAAAAAAAGATGAAAATCAAGTGGATACAGGGGTGTTTAGTGTGTTGCTATATAGTCCACCAACATACTGCTACATATTATGACTCACAGAAGACAATCAGCCCAGCAAGAACACACATGGGTCCAAGATGAGACATGGCAGAGTAAGAAGGAACAAGACTAGATCTGAGAATGCAATCATATCCACTCTGGGCTAGAAAAAAATGTGTAGCATTAGAGAAAAGGTGTGGAATATAGTGAACTAAGTGTGCCCAAACAAACCATTTTAGTGGACCCAAATGTCATTTACTCATAATAGATTTTGTGTCTTACTAATTCATTCCTTTGTTTACAGTGACCAAAGCGATCTTCATTCAGGTATTAAAGTAGAATAGAAACAAAGGAACCTGCACCTTGCTAACTTAAGCCACAATCATGGTCTCTACCAGGGACACTTCATTGTCAGCCTCTGGTTTCATAGACTGTTGCGATTTTGAGATTACATGAAGGCAGATGGCAGGCTGTTGTTTGGGACCCAGAATGGCAACACTATCCTTGAGTTTTCATTTTTCAGCTAAACATTGTGCCAACCACAGGCAGGGAAAGAGTTAAATTTGTCAAACTGCATATGCAAAATAGAGAAGGAAAAAGACAAGCTACCAGCACATTTTTAAACAAAAGACATGATGAAAATGATGGCTGTTCTGGCTATGGAAAAAATTTTCCTTTTCATACATATTGACAGCCAGAGGGGGTTTATTATTGAGAATATGGGTAAAGTTACTGCCAGTTTCTGCTGGTACTCATGTTTAAAAAGAAACTATGGAAACCAGGAGAAGGAATATTAATTAAGTTCAAATTTGGAATGTCTTTGCCAGAAGTGGATGAATGAATTCAATGAAGCAACCTGTTGGGTTGTAATTCAGTGTTTTGTTAGCAATTTAATAGAATGCTGAACTTTTCATAAATTAACACTTTGTTTTAATAATCTTTTTAAAAGGTTATTTGTTGATAAGATTAGTCCTGGAATGTGTGTTGTTGTTTTTTTAACTTGAAGAACTGGCATATATTTTCTTTCTTTTTCACAAGTTTTAATAACCACATTATTAGTTATAACTAATTTTAAGTAATACATCTACAAGTTAAAATGAAAAGCACAAAATAATAGAGACACATGAATCTCTTTCCAACCCTAGACTACCAGTCTCCCCTACCACTAACTGAAGAAACCAGTTATCAGTTTCTTGTACATACTTTGAAAGAAAGTATTTGCATGTACAAACATATCTTTCATACACAATCTGTTTACAATTAGGCCTATTACAATTCCTTTAAAGTTTCCTATTACATATAAAATATTTCAAGGCCCTTTCATGATTACATCTTTGGGGTATTACTCATTAAGAACACATGCATTTTATATAATATTTTCTAATACTGAAATTAATATGGATGTCTTATTAGACATTCTAATGAGAAAATACAAAATGGGAAAATTATTCACCTGAATAAACCTGGAGAGTTTACAAGTAAAGCTTCAGTTGTTACTGCAGGGTTTCAAGGAAGTTTCCGCTTTACAATATGAATGTGTTGTGGTCGTCTTAGTTCTTAGACTAATTTGCTTCTTTCTGGCGGGAAGGATAGCAATGTCAAGAAAACACTGACTAGACTGAAAATCAGCTCCATTTAAATGTGAAACTGCATTCTAAACACAAGCGTAATCTGCTGAAGGATTCTGAACATTAAGCTGCATGCCTTGCTGAGTTTTATTCCAAATAGACAACAGCAGATGGTAACAATGCACTTCTCATCGATGGTAGGAGGGAGGCAGTCTTGTTTCAAGTAATACTATTTCTGGGCCATATTCCAAACTGCGCAGTAGGCAGAAGTTAAAAGGAAGTGCTTGCTTTTAGGTTTTTAAAATATATCCCTTAATCCTGGGTGATGATTGACAATCATAATTTAGAGTATGAGGGGCCCCTCTTTAATCCAGCAAGTTTGATGTTATTTGTGTATCTAGTAGGGCTTTTATGCAACTAAAACTAAGTGGAAGCCTGTGCAATTGATGCCACATTTCAGAAATGATTCCTGGCCTGGCACTCTATTTACAGATTAGTAAACACACGGAATTCATCCTCCTCCTCATCTTTTTGAAACTTAAAGGCTCTAAAAGGTGCATTTACAATTAAAATGTTTCTTGCTGTGTAAGACTATGACCAGGAGATGACTTTTTTTTCCTCCCATAATTTAATTTCCTGAGAAAAGAAGCAGTCTATAAGATTATATTAATCCTGATTTGATTATTAAAACATAATATTAGCTACTGGTATTTACAAATGATTAAAATTTTGTCATTACTGGCCTTGTGTGGTTTCTTATAAGTACTTTGGAGAAATTTTAGTTAACTACTCTCGAACCTCCTGCTTCCATGTCAAAGTTTTTTAGGGAAGCTTATGTAAGCGATAGATCAATGTTCAGCCATCACATTCCTATTGTTTTACCAGCAACAAAAAATTGATTTTATGCCTATGTTATTAAAAGACAATGCAGAGCTGGTGTAATTCAGTGATTGAGCATGTGCTCCGCATGTACAAGGTTTCAAGTTCAATCCCCAGTACCTCCACACACACACACACACACACACACAAATCACAGTTAATTAAATCATAAACTCCAAAACGAGATATAACTGAGAAGAGGAACTGCTGCACTGGATGAAAGTTAACAGGCACATCTCACAAGAGTAACAACAAAGAGTGGTTTTCTTTGAAGCACTCAAACAAGCAGTAGCATTAATGTCTGTGACAATTGCAATAAATCAAAGCAACCTGGGCTTATGTGGTATATGTGAAGCCTAAGTGATCTAGTGTGTGCCCTATGTTCTCATTATGATACTTTCAAGTATGGAAATTTTGAAAAATGTAAAACATTCATTAAAGAAAATTTGGAAAATATAGAATGTATACAAAGAAAATAAATGTTACCCTCAATACCAAATCTCAGATATGATCACTGTGGTGTAATATTCTATTATTCCCGCCCCTGCCCCCCCAGTCTTAGGGTATTGTAAGGATCCAGGTGTAAGGACTAAAATAAACTGCCCAGGAGAGCCAGGCTGTTGGGAGCATGCAGAAGCATTCAGAAGTGGTTCTCTGCAGTCTGATATGGCGGATGAGGGAGGTAAAATGCTACAGGTTTGGTCTGTTTACTCCGTCATAGCTGCATCAGAAGAGCTTTGTTCCTATAAAAACCGCAGTGATAAGATCCTTTGTGTTTAGAATATCTAACCTATTAAGTGAATATCAAAATTGCATCACAACATCCATAGCAAAACTTTGATTAAACCCAGATTTCCTTTTTGCCTTTGGACTTGCAGTTTCAAGTAAATAATTGAGTGCTAAATGAAAACGTTACTTGCCTACAGCTTTGCTTAATTTGTTAGTAAGAACTGCACAGGTAACTCATCAACAACGCTTTATGGTGATATTATTATCCTTATTTCACAGATGAGGAAGCTAAGGCTTAGAAGGGTTAAATAACTTGTCCAAAGACATACGACTAGAAACTCACAGACCCAGACTCACCACCACCAAATACTACCTTTGTCTGCAGTGGGCTGTCAATACTTGTGAATGAATGAATGAATAAATGTGTTCTCTCCCTATATGAGAAAAATTATAGTATACTTTAAAAATTATAGTATACTTAGCACCAGATGCATAATAAGTGCTTAATGAATGGCAGCTATTATTTGGTTCTGTTATTTTAGCATACATTCTATCAGCAAACAACTAACCCAAATATTATCCGTGAAAATCTGACATGAAATTAAGGGTGGATTGAGATACATGATCACTGTGGACAGGGTAGCAATTTGATACTCTTTTAGATCCTCTTTAAATACTAGTTTAATGTTTGTTTAGTGGGGAGGGGTCAGCACCAGGAAGGATGCTTCCTTTTTTAAAAATATTTCCTTTCCTTTTCTCTTTTTTTCCTTTTCTTTTCTCCTTTTTAATTCCTTCTGAAAGGTGCCACCTACTTCAGTGGAAAAGGAACCATGTTACATTGTGCCCTTCATGTTGGGAAGCATGTATAGAGATCTGGGTCCCTGGGCAACACATTTCTGTAGTATTTTTTGCACTCCTAATGGTATCACAGGCATTTGTCTGCTTAGTCCACCCCATAATTTGGCTCTATATAGAGTGATATTATTATGACAACAGCCAAAAGATGTCAAATGTGCAGGTGATCTAAATGGCTTGGTGGTTCTCAACCCTAGTTTTGAGTAAGTTCATTTGGGGAGTTTAAAAAAATCTTCAGATTTCCAGCAGCCACTCTCAAAGTTTCTGATTAAGGAGAGATTGAGGGAAGAATGTTTGTGCTTGGCCATAAGTATTATAAGAAGCTCATTCATGTGGGTTCCAATGTGCAGCCCGTGTTCAAAACCAGAGATAAAGTACATAAAGGTCTTTTAAGTATCTGGCATATGGTAAACATTCAATTAATTTTCCTTACCCCGAAGCCTCCTAAATAGGACAGCAGACAGAAAAAGGGAGTAGGGGCATATTTCCAGCCCTCTCTGGGGGAAAAGGGAATTTGACTATGGATATACTAATCTAACAGATCTAGCAATCTAGTTCAGTAGTTCACAAACTTTGCTTTTTCACTGGAATCAACTGGAGAGTTGAAAAAATAACCGAGTGCACTGGCAACACATTTCTGTGGTATTTTTAGCACCCTTAAAATATTGATGCAATGGACTCCTACCCAAAGGGATTTTGATTAATTGGTCTTGGATGTGGCCAAGGATTTTTAAAGCCCCTTCCCCCTCAAGAGATTATGGCTTAGTTGAAGAGACTGTATCAGACATCAGGTGACTGGATCTCTATGACAGTACCCCTTAAACAATGTTATCCTCAGGGACCAATTCTTCTGCCACTATTAAAGTCTAACTCTCAGAAGGCAGTTCCCTGTTTCATAGATAAAAGAAAAGGTGATGCAACAAATATGGCTAAAATGCAGGAATCTGGTTTTCCGGAAGTTCCAGACTGGATATAAAGAAGCATTTTTCTGAGGCATTTCTTTCATGTGTTCCTTTGATCTACTTACCTTCTCACTAAGAAAACTCCTGCCTTTAATTAAATTTCCTAAGCTAAGGTGTAGACAGCTCAAAAAAGGGAAGTCATTTGGCGATCAAAGGCCGTAATAGAAACGAGTTGGGGCTATGTCTCTTGTGAGGTAGAGCAGTATGAACCACCTCACGAGAGCCCGATCCCTCTCAGGTGCAATGAGCCCACAAACTGAGAACCAGACCCTGCTTTCTTGGTGACTCTACAAATCGGACACCATTTGAGGCTGGTCCAGAAAGAGATAGCCAGCTTTAACTCATCTCTTTTACAGGAGGGTCCAGGGTCCACTTTCACAGTGCTTCCCAGGTTAAATAAATCAGGGTTCCTTACTCTCTCAGCTGTATGCTAGAGATCACGGATATTTGTTTGAATCATGCCTAAGAAGGAACCTATGTTGACCGCATGGACAGAAAATGGAGACAACTAAAGGACCTAAGTGCAGCCAACATGAACCCAGCCAAAGGGAGCTATATCTGAGAGGGAAACCATGAATTAGAATGATTCTAATGCACATGTCTGAAAGACTCTCCAATTCTGGAACTCACAAAGCTCATTAATGGGTATGAAAACCATAGGATACCCACCTTCACAAGGCACAATTTCAACATGCCTTGTTGAAAGGAGGACTTCTCTTTTCCATAACTTTCAATCAGATAACCTGAAAATCCCACTGCTAAGGCTTTGTTGTGATATAAAATACAAATATATGAAGAAAGGTTGACACAATAAGACTTCCCATTAATGAATATGCAGTGATGCTTAATACTGGTTGCAGATTAGAAGCACTTGACTTGGAGGAGATATATATATATATTTAATACTGAACCAGAGCTCCACTATTGAAGATGCTAATTCAGTTGGTCTAGGGTGGGACCCGGCATCAGTCTATATAACAAAAACAAACAAAAAAAAGAAAGTTGGGAGCCATTGGTCTAGATGTGTGTGAAATTTGGTCATATCCTTTATGGATGGTAAATTTTGATTGGGAGGGAAAGAAAACTGAATTCTTAGACAAAGGGATGTAGAAAGTAGTACCTGGTTTTTAAAATAGGAAGTTGGGGTTGGGGAAAATGGAGATTAGGAAAATCACTTCTATTTGTCAGTTTTGCCTCGAGCTGGCTCTGACCCAGGAAATAAGCGATAAGAAGCAAGGAGAAGGGAAGCAGCTGTGGCTCAATCAGTAGGGCTCCCGTTTACCATATGGGAGGCCCCGGGTTCGGTTCCCGGGGCCTCCTGGTGAAGGCAAGCCCGCCCACACAGCGTGGTTAGCTGACCCAGCGAGCACAAGCAGCAAGGGGGGTATAAATGAATAAATAAATAAAATCTTAAAAAAAAAAAAAAAAAAAAGCAAGGAGGAGAATGAGAGTGTGAAGAAAGTACATTTTCATAAATTCATATTTAAAAGCTGCCACAACAAGCATCCTCAACATCACTGGGTTTCAGAAATTGACCATCTAACAAAGAGTTACAGTTCCTGTAGCACTAATTTTTCCTGGAAAACTCTAAAATAAAAACTGTAGCAAAATTGGTTATTGAATATGTCCGTGTGAGTAATGGTGAATGAGGTGTCTGCTTCAGGATTCCTTAGGATAGTTGACATAAGAACCTTCAAGTGTGCCCTCAGAAAATAAATCATAATATTTTATTGTGAAATCACTGTGTAAATGTCTTTAAAAAAAATACTATTTCATCTTGGTTTTTGTTTTCTTCTCCATCATTTGCTGTCAAACATTTTGCCCCTTGCCCTGTTCCCTCGCTATTTTGCTTGACATGAGGACTTTTTAATTCGTTTTGTCGGTTGCCTTCCTGATTTGTTTAGAACCATTTTCCAGGATTGATGCTGTACACCTGCTCCATGGCCTCTGAGAGGCAATGTAGCATCATGCATTGGCCTTGAGCGGTCTGGGTTTGAATCTCCGCTCTTTGACCTTAGGCAGACAGATCTGACTGAATTTCTATATTCTCATCTCTAAAATGGGAATGATAATAATAAAGTACACTCTCAGAGTTGTGACAATCAAGTGAGAATACATATGAAAATTGATTTTTAAATGATAACATATTATGCCAGGAATTTCTCTTCTCCTTTGGCCCACCCCACAGAGAAGCCTATTGGATCTCTTCAGCCTAGCATGAAAGAGGGCTGGACAATTTTGGGATATCTTTAAGGCATCTGCTCTTGGTGTATGGATCACTTCAGAACAGGTAGGCTGAGATTGTCCTTTGCCCTTCCCAGGTCCATGGCTTGAGTGTCATCATCACCAGTCCCAGGGAACAGGGCTCACTGGGTTCCCTGCCCCAGTCTGGCCTCAGAGATATTTGTAAGGACTACTGGGATTGTGAATCTTACCCTAGATAGGGCTCTTGGTTAAGCCACTTCCACTCATGATAATCAGAGCATAAGCCCTGTGGCTTTGAGGATATAAGACCAGTGTTTCCTCTTGTGGCAGTTTGATATTATTGATGAATTCCAAAAAGAAGTATTGATTATGTTTGTAAACTAGTTTGTTCCTCTGGGCATGATACCCTTTGTATTAAATTTAGTTTTGCTTTTACTTGATTAAATTAAGATTAGGGCTTTGATTTGGCCACATCAGTAGGACATTGAGCCCCACCCCCTTGGTGGGCAGACACACAGAAAACAACAAGGCAAAGGAGAGAGCTTAGTTTTGATGCTGGAGCCCCAGGGAGAGAGCTGAGCTGTTTGATGATAGTTTACGGCTGGCCTTGTGGAGAGAGATGAGCCCCAGGAAGAGAGACAAGCCTTTTGCTAGCCTACAGCTGAGATCGGAAGAAGCTGGGACCATGGAGCCTTAAGAGGAAGAGGAAGGCTGAACCCTTGGGGAAACTGGTAGCCATCTTGCTCCAATACGTGGCAACAGACTTTGGTGAGGGAAGCAATTTACTCTTTATGGCTGCTACCTCAAATAAATACCCTTTATAAAAGCCAACAGATTTCTGGTACTTTGTATCAGCACCCCTTTGGGTGACTAATACACCTCTCAATATCATCATCTTAGCCTTGGATCCACCAATCTCTCAGCTCCAAAGGATCCCTATCTTGATCCAAAACTCCTTGGGGATGTAAGAATCTCCCAAAGCATCAATCCAAAGCCACTTCTGAGCAAGAGCTTTTTTGGTAGGACTGTGGTGGTTCATCAATATTTTATGATACAATTTAACATGCAAATACAATTCAAGGGAATATATGGGGGTTTGTTTATCCTTAATCTCTCCAAAAACTTAAGTCTTGATCTAGGACAGTGGTTCTCAAAATGTGATCTTCAGACCAGGAGCATCAGCATCACCAAGGAACGTGCTAGAAATAAAATCATTGGCTCTACCCCAGACCTTCTAAATTAGAAGTTCTCTGGGTGGGGCCCCGCCACCTGTGGTCCTTCTTTTTTTGTAAAGAGATTTTAGATTACATAGATGTTACTTTGAAAATATAGAGAGCTCCCATATACCTCACCCTCTTCCCCTTCCACACTTTTCCCCATTAACATCATTCATTAGTATGGTACATCTATTACAATTGATGAACACATATTGAAGTATTGCCACGAGCCATGGTCTATAGTTCACATTGTGGTTTACAACCTGTGTTTTAATAAACGCTTCAGGTGATTCTGATGCTCACGGAAGTTTAAGAACCACAAACCTGGAAGTCAGCTACCTAGGAAGCTGTGAGCACTTTACAAGTAAAGCTTGTAGTCTTCAGTTGCTTCCCTTATGCTCATTTAGTTACTCCCTTGGTGAATTGAGCTTCATTTCGTGTGTATTTGTCATGGTCTGCTATACTAATGAAAATTTATAAACTGCTTGGATTCACATACCATGTCTTAAAGTGTACCTCCGTCCTTTTAATTCAGTGTAAGACACTCTTCAGGGGCAAAACTCCCAGCCCTATTGGTAGCAACGTGTAGGTAGACAGGGATTAGGAGTAAAATGTAAGGCAGTCTCTGGAATTCTATAGCTCAGGAATGGACTCCGAAAAACAGTGGAAGGATGTTTGGGTACTAGAGAGGTAATGACAAGTTATGGGTCCTGTTCATCTTGATGGCTGGCTGTAAAGTATGGTGGATTTGATTAGAGTCATAATTCAGATTCAATTTGGAGGTTTATACCTGCAGGAACAATGAAAGGGGCAGAGACCAGAGACAGTTCACCTACTTAAATTTTATCCTCGATTGGCATAATATATATGCAGAAAGAATTTCCTTTCTTTTTAAAGGTTCTTTTACCTTCCTGAACTTGAGACAGTGTGGTTTAGTAGAAAGAGAACTGACCTACGAGCAGAATCATGTGTTCTAGCTGTGTCTTGCCACCAGCCTGCAGTGTATTTTGGACAAGTCAAAAGTCCAGACCTTTTTTCCACGACTGTAAAATGGGTTTTGACGCTGTGATTTCTAAGCGCTCTCTTCCAGCTCTAAAATTCTTGGTTTAACTCCTGTACATCCCGGCAGCACTCTTTACCAGTCTGAACTGTTTGCTTCCCTCTTAATATGACAGGTCTTTTGATCCTGTCTTCTCACTCCATCTTTTCATCTCACAAGGATTCATGGTGTGGATAGTGTTATTTTGAGTTGGGTGTTTGAACTGGGGGGAGGGGAAAACAAAGACTGTCCAAAGCTGTGTGTTGGACCTGATGGTTGTCCTCACTTCAGCAGCCTTCCTTGGTCCAGCAGTCGTGGCTTGTTACCTGGAGCTCTACTGGCCAATGGAGTAGCCACCATCAATGGCCCTGTGCTCTGATAGCAGCCTGATCGGCTGCCATAGAGGATTCTCCATCCCGGTGGCTGCTCTCTCAGAGCTTCACCTCATGAACTTCCTGGATTCAGCAGCTTTTATTTCAGGACTAACCGTTTTGGGAAGAAAAACCTTTCATTTCTCTTCCTGGGTGAATGTGCATTTTTATCTGACCTCAAGAAATAGCATGAAATTGACTTATTCCCCCTACCCTTGATTAAAAGAAATGTAATTTTGTTCTGTGGCTCTTCACACATTTGGTAGTATCTGACCATAAATAGTTTTAAGACTAGAGAGGGTCAAGCAAATAAAACAGCCTTGCCCATAGGCTGAGGGAAAAAATTCTGCCCAAAAAATTTAAATTGCCTGTCCTTTGATCATAACACATAGTGTTGGCCTCAAGGAGGATAGTTTTAGTGTGCTGAAGGCTAAGATTTCTATTTCTATCACTTTTTTTTACCCACTGGAGTGGCTATCCGGAGGATTGTTGGTCATATTCATTCTCTGTGTCAGTTTCTGCTTTTAAAATGTGCTAGAGATCTGTGCAAAATGTCCCATTTTACCAAATGACCAGTAACATGTATTTTCTTGTTTTGTGTAGGATCATCACTATGGTATTAATATCTGAGTAGCTCCCTTAGCGATGCATGAGGAACGTGTTTTCCTTACTTGATTGTGGGTCTTCAGTCCCGAAGGATTATTTCCCAGGTCTTAATTGATAAAGCAAAGAGACATTCAGGACCTACAACTAAAAGGTGGTTTCTGCCCTTTATTCAATTCTAAGGTTCTATAAGCATTTCCCAACTGAACAAGATCCTTTCTTTATTTGGTCGTGTATTCAAGATTCTACTTGTGTGGCAATGACCTCTTTACCAAAGCTTTTGCCAGTAAAGCCAATATGCTAGATTCTTCCATTTTCTTGCCACCAAAACTTGAGGGGAGAACAAGTGGTTTTTGGCTTTCAATGCATTTTAAACCATTCTTTTGTCATTGTTGTCCGACATAATGTAACCAGTAGGGACTGAAAAAATAAATTGGCTAAAACATAGTTCACAATATTGCAAGGAAATTGCCAGGGCAAGCCTGTTAAATGAGCAGCTCAGAGTACTGGGTAAGACTGAACCTTCCAAATCCATCCCTTTCCCAACTTTGGTTCAGAACCACTGGCAGTATTTTGCTGTGGCTTAAATATTGATGGGGGGAAGCGGCTGTGGCTCAATCAGTAGGGCTCCCGTTTACCATATGGGAGGCCCCGGGTTCAGTTCCCGGGGCCTCCTGGTGAAGGCAGGCCCGCCCGCGCAGCATGGTTAGCTGACCCAGCGAGCACAGGCAGCAAGGGGGGGATAAATGAATAAATAAATAAAATCTTTAAAAATATATATATTGATGGGGATGATTCTAGGTCTTGCAGCTACCTGAGACTGCCATGACAATGATAGAAATTACAAGAATCTCCAGATAATTACATTGGCCCAAGGCTGGGACAGTGGACTGGGAGAATACTCGGGTTCTGGAGCCCCACTCTCTGCTTCCCTGTTTCCCAGTATTTTCCTGTCAAGCCTCACCCTCTTCCCAAGGAATATAAGAACTTTAGCCAGGCACATTTGAGAATGAAGGCTGGGGGAGGACAGTAAACAATGCCAATCTTGTTCTATCCATACTATTAGGGGTTTTCTGTATTAAGAATGTTAGCATGTTTAAGGTAAGAGAACGCACAATTTATTTTGGTGAATTGAACATGCAGGTAACTTACTCCCAGGAGAAAATGCTCATTTTTATTGGGCCTTTAGGTTTTAAGAATTATTCTTTATCCTCTATTTCATTTTATACCTACCATATTAGGTATTAGGTTTGGGCTCCTTTTATGATCTTCATTTTCAGATTGGGAAACTGAGGTGCAGAGCAGTCAAATGGCTGCGTCCAGACCACACAGCTGGACAGTCGTGGAGAAGAGACTGAATACATTGCTTGGGATTTCCAGCCCACATTCCTTTCCACTTCTACCTTGAAGCAATGAGTGTCAGATGGTATCAGTTATAGAAATGAGATGCTGCGAACTTTATGCCGCCTCCCCTATCTCCAAAGGAGTAATCTGAACAATGGCCTAGCATCAATAAAAGCAGAAACACTTTGTAAAAGAGAGTAAAATGAACAAAACCAGAATTGGACTCAAAAGAGCACAGACTTTTACGTGCACGAGGTTTCAAAGACTGTTTCATTCACAGCCACGGGCCTAGAACAAGTCCATCCGCACTTCCCCAAGCTCTCCTTTGTCAGCATTGGTACAGGTTGGGCTCGGGAAGTTCACCCTTTTCTCCCTCTTTAAGTTCACAGATAAAAGTATGTTTCATTTTGTCCATTGCTCATGTTTTAGAATTAATGTCTGTATCTAGATGAGATTTTGAGGGGCAGAAAAAACTAGCTTATAGGCCTGTCTCATTTCTACACAGCCATATGTTATTTAAATGAGAAGTTATTTAAATGGGTTGGAAGCAGAATTTTTTTTCTCTAAGGAGAAATAAATTTTCATCATTATTTCTTTCACCAACTCTTTTCCTTTCACCTCCAAAGAAATAGGAGATTTTCTATTAGCCCCATGAGATTTTTTTTTTCAGGTATTCTTCATTATTTAAATCAATCTGTCAAATACATACTCTAACAAGTCTGAGACTATTCAAGTGAAGAATGATGATTTTATTTTACAACTTGAAGAACGCCCAGGGAAAGTAGCTGGTAAAATGTATAGGCATTTAAGTTCAAGGTTGAGTTTTCAATGATGCGACTATGTAGCATCTGAACAAAAAATCAGCTATTTGGAATGTTGTCTGTTTCAAATTCTGGACATCAGGTGTAGTGTTTTTGTTAGCCTTAGAGTAAACCTAGCAAGAGGCTTCTTTTTGGTGCAGTTCATGGGTATCTGTGGTCCTAAGGGCAGCCCCCTTCCAAAGTAGTTGTTTGCCAGATTTTTTAATCAAACTGATGGTATTCAGGGCCCAGGTCATGAAGGCAAGGGTTGGAATCTGGTGAGAGGCATCAGACTGGCAGCTTAGGTGGGTGGAGAGGAGAGGTTTAATGAACTGAAAGAAAGATGGAGCAAGGTGCAGGACAGGCAAGAGGGCAATTTGGAGGCAAATTCCCTGAGTCCTGAACATCTGCTGGGACATCTATTCTCCAAAGTAGCCTGGTACCCATTGATGGTTAGAGGCAGGTGACCCATTTTAGGGATTTGAAGGATGCTGAGGGGTGAATTCACCTTGGATCCCACAGCATAAAGTTGATTGGCTGAGTACGAGAATGCAGGCCTTTAAAAACCGCCATCAAACCAGTATTAAGTATAGAGGCTCCTTTAATTATGGGTTAGTGGCATTTTCAAAATGAGTTAGGGCTCTAGGTAACCCTTGGAGGCAGTCAAGGTTAAAAGCAAGGATTCAAACCTCAGCTCCACTGCTTATTAGCTGTGTAATGGTACTGTGTAAAATAACCTAATCTTTCTAAAATTGTCTACTCTGTAAGATAATCTATTCTTCTTTCTAAAATTGTGTATGTGCCTGCCTGCCTGCCCCCATGCCAAATACTTTTCGTTGGCTGCCACAAATTGCTGGGTGGAATCATATGAATTCTAAATTACTTTTAAAAATTGACATTACTTTGCTGCAAGCCAACTATTTAATAAGCTGTGTCAGCTAAAGGTCTCCCCACCAGTTTAGTCTGAAGAAGTTTTTGCTGTCATATCTGTCCTGTTAATTTAAGCAGAAACTGTAATTAGATGTAAGTGGTCCTGTTCCCACAGAAATGAATGGCAGCATCTGTAGAGAGACAACCGTTCCAAACCCTTTTGGCTACCAGTGCTCTACAAGTTAGCAGTATGGAGCAAGGCCCAGATCCAGACTTCTGTCGGCCTAATTTTATATCTGTGGACACACAACACTAAATCCAATATTCCTAATGCCTTGCTGTGATGGGTGCAAAGCCAAGCACATTCCAGACTTTTATATGGTGCTCCTCCTGAGAAGGACAAACCACTGGGGTGTCTCTGTGTGCATGTGTGTGTGTGTGCGTTTTCTACTGCCTCATTCACTTTGCAGAGATAGGAAAAATAAAACCGAGATTTGCTAAATAGCTAGGTGGAAAACCAGAAAACGGTAGAAAATTGTGTATCTAACTGAGCAATGGAATCACAAAGATGCTTTAAATAAAGATGTTTCATTCCTTTGTTTCCCTGATGAAGGAATAAACTGCCTGCATCCTGAAAGACTGGTGAATGATAGACCCAAGGGTGAGAGCCTCCTGTGTTTGTAGTGATGTATTTAAGGGAGGATGTGTCCACGGTAGAAAGATGGGTTAACTTCCAGGCATGTAAATCTATTTTGAGACAATTCATACTGTAGCTAAAGCTTCAGCAATGCAATGAAACCAACAGCTGCTGAGTGGCCATCCTTCAACCCTCGTCCGACCATGCTAGATGCTATGGGATATACAATTGCAAGAGAAAACACAATTCCTGCTTCTAGCGGGTCTGCAATTGGGCTGGGGCTGAAACACACAAACTCAAAATAATGCTGTATAAAATTGAGTACAAGTGATATCATATAAAATTAAGTATACAATATTGTATAAAACTGAGAGTTTATAAAACTCTCTCCATGATGAGAAAAGCAGGGTCCAAAAAAATCACTTGATTGAAACCTGGGGTCATATTGAAAGAATAATGAAATGACCAGAGGGAGGTTGCCCAGTAGCCATCCAGGAGTTCCAGGGACTGCACCCTCCAAATCTGTTCTGATTCAAGCTACAGTTTGGTGCCGCCTGACAGCAGTTGTCCACTCCAGCTTAAATATATATATATGAAATGATCCTGGAACCTGTTGTTAGAGGGGCCTCCAGGGAAAGAGGAAGTAATTTCAGAAATCACCCAGACTGTTGACACCCATTTCCTTAGCCCAATCCAGAGAAATTGGGGTGTGGGTACCACCCTTGGTTTCCCTGCTTCCTTATGGGGTTACCTGTAAGGACTCCCCTTTTCTTTCCATAAAACCCTTCTTCCCACCTGTTCCCTTTTTGAGAACCATGGATGGGCTGGTAAGGGCAGCCAGTTACTACCTGCATTATATCTAAAGTTGCCACTTCTTGTTTTTTGTTTTTTTTTTTAAAGCTTGGGGAGGGTTTATTCCAGTATAGGTTGTAGTAGCCAAAGTTTCTTGGAAGAGAGAGGACTTGGTCCTTAATGGAAATGTGAAATTTAGTTGTTCCAAGGGACAGGGAAAGCATTTCAGAAAAGACAAACTTTATAATACCAATTATAGAATATTCTCTTAGCTGAAAAAATATATATATAACATATACTTGGCTTGGCATATATTTGACCAAAATATGATACATTTAGGGAACTTTGGAATCTTTTGGGGTGGCAGTCTGGGGTGAGGGTCTACCTTGGTACCTCATAGTATTTTCTGTTTTTGAAAAGTACAATGGTTGCCAATCATTTTTTGGCAGTAGAGGGAAAATTTTCTTTTCACAGGTAGATATTTAGCTATATGCATGCATGACTTAATATACCATCAACTGTGACATATTTGAGCATGAAGATGTACAAATCAAGAGAGAGAGACCTAATGCTCACCTAAAAATCAACTTACCTCAGATTTTTCTAATTTCAAAAGGGGGCTTGCCCTTCATACAAACACAGCTACATTGCCTGGAAATTTGATTTTAGTTAAGTCTCAATCAGGCAAACTACAGATGTTCTAAAGATTAAGACAGGAAATTTAAGTTTACATCAATCATGTGGCTCATTTTTAATAAGGGCTTACCTTCTGGTTTACTCACTTGTTATTAGGTCTCCCTTGGTGATTTCCCTATTCTGCCCTATGGTTAATGCTTTGCTTTTTGTATGCAGTGCATTTTAATCTTTAAAGTGCCATACAGAAGAGAATTAATCTCTGGTGGAATTTTCCCATTTTGTCGATGGAGAAGATAGCTGAGGAGATGTAGATAGATTGCCTGGGACTCCAATGTGGAATGCTTTCAGAGCTGGGATTTTGGTGAGCAGAAATCCTAAGACAGCATTAACATTTATGTATGCTCCTGGACTGTAGATCCTCTTGAACCATTTTTTTGTGAGTATGTGTGGTAATGGGGGAAGGGAATAAGAGGTGCCCAATGGACAGAGTTAAAATGTGTTTCCAATTGGGCCAATTAAAAAAGAATAACCAATACCCAAATAAACAAACAGAAAATGCTGACAGCATCAGATATAATAGAAAGAACATTGGGCAAGTACTTTGCATCTTTGGGAGCAGTGCTCTCTTCTATAAAAACAAAAACAAAACAAAACAAAACATATTTACTGGGCATTACAAATGCATTACATACATATGCCTGAAACTACCCTAGGTGGTTTCATAATATTCGCTGAATTTCCCAGCAGTCCAGTACCTTAGAAGAAGGAGGCTCAGAAAGACTCCACAGACTTGTCATAGTTCAATAAACTATCAAGTAGAAGCATGTGGATTCAAGTCGGCGTCCTTGCACCTGGATCCCGAGCTCTTTGTCATATGACAGCTATCTCAAAAGAGAGGGCAGGACTAGATGATCTTGCAAGTTCTGTATGATTTTAATGTAAAATGATCCGATGCTGTCTGAGAGGGTACAATTCAGAGAGTCTGACTGGAAGAGGAGAAATTATTAAAGAGCAGGATCATTATAGTGATGGTTCACTGAGTCTGGAGCCATGGTTGTCAACCTAGACTTCACAGCAGCATCGCCTTGGGAACGTTAAAATGAATCCTGATGCTCAGACCTTACCTGATGCTCAGACACATTAAAACTTGGGGGAGGGGTCCAGACATCTCCCCACGTGCTTCCAGTGTGAGGCCGAGGTTGAGTACAACGGCTTTAGACTTAGAAATTCATGCCAGTGAATCTCTCCCTTTTTTTGAGGTTGTTTGATACCCTCTTCTCTCCCTCTCCTGCACCCCATCTCCCTTTGCCCTTGCAGGCAAATACAAATGTCTATAATCCTCAGCATCCTTGTTCTACCTCCTTACCATTCACAAAAGAGCACGATTGCTAAAGGGGAGGGAAAGAAAGAAAATTAATAACAACAGGCATGAACAACAAATATTGGCAACAGGTCCATTCCTGACAAAGACTTAGCAGTGCATAATCATGACATGCCAAAACATTAGCAAGGAAACTACTCACGCGTGACTTGCTCTGTTAACTTTGCCAGCAGATATCAGCAGGCTCTGGGAGTAACTTCCACGCAATGCTGCTCCTCAAAAAGAGGGTGTTATAGGTTTACTTTATCAAGAGGAGCAAAAGTGATGTGAAACATCAGAGCATCCCATATCCAAAATGACCCAACACCATATGGAATTCTATGAGCTAGAAAATAGTTGACTAAAATTTCAATCCTCTCCATAGACCAAATATTATTTTATTCCCAAATCTGGCATACTTAAGCTGTGACTACTTCTCGAATTGGACTATGTCCTCATGAAAAATAGTTCTTAACAATTTCTGTGGGTTCTTATTCAGAATTAGGCCCCTTGTTCTGGAATCTGATTTCAAGCTCTCTCGCAGATAGATTTCTACACTTCTTAGAACACCTAACATGGCAGAGTTATAAGCAAATATCTAGATCATATGATTATGCTTAAAATATGTACGCATTTCAATAGTAAGGTGAGAAAGAACTGGATAGTAATTGGTAAAGTGTTCCAAGATTTTCCTTAACTCTAAATGTAAGAAGACATTTTGAAATGAGTATTTTTTTCTGAAGATTACCAACTGGGTGAGAAAGTGATACTGAATGTATAAACCAAATGTAAAAGCTGTCCCCCCACTCTAAGATAATAAAAGAGAAAAAAAAAATGTGTTCTTTCACTTTTCCCAGTATTTTAACTTGGGTTTCAATTATCAGTGAGCAACACAGCAGAAAGAAATATTTTAATAATATTAACCTTTTTTTTTTTTTTGAGAAATATAACACACATATCAGAAAAATGCACAAATGAAAAATGTTCAGCTAAATGATTTTTCACAAAGAACATTTGTGTACCCATCACTGGGTCAAGAAATAGTTCTATTGCAGCACCTTTATAATAATGTTTGATGCTGACTGAGATTCCTAAGAAGGAAAAAGAAGGATAGCATGTCATTGGAAAAAGTTGAGTTCTTCTGAGGTCTTGAGGACCATCTCTAGGCCAACTAGGCATGTCACAACTATTTGCACTTAGGAACACCAGACAACATTTCAGCGCTATGCTTGGGGGCCATTTTAAACAGCAAAATCACCAAAATATGTCACAAAAAGGGCTCTTGTTTACGGTATGAGAGCTGAAACCAGAAGACAGAGCATCACCTTGTTTGACCTCACCTGGGAACATGCACGCATTGGGCTCCTCTGTGCAGATCCACAAACGACTGTGCAAGCCCTGCAAGTTTTGATTTTGGGGTTACAAATAAATTTTAGCAAGTAGGCAAAAAATTTGCAAATATGGAACCCACAAATAGTAAGGATCCCCTATAGACTGAATGTGGGCAAGGGTTCAGAATGCTACATCTTACCCCATATCATGAGTAGGAGGGTCTATTAAGAGGTCTGAAGTATTGAAAGACTGCCCTGTGTGGGTCGGAAGCACAGAAACACTGCTTTGATCCAGGAAGCTTTCCTAGCTATGGGTGGGAGGGATCTGAGGAGGAAAAGGCCAAACTCTCTGTTTGGGTGGAGACAGCCTTCCTCCTGGTACTTTTCTGATATGTTGTTCCTTCTCCTCAAAACTGCAGAGACTGTATCCAGACCTGGCCCACGCTGGGCAGAGCCTGAGAAGATTGAGACCAGTCAGAGCAGCAAGGCCATTAGAAAGGGTCAGCGAGTGGCCACCACAGCCACGAGCCTTGACTGCCTGGCTGGTGGACGTGATGCAAAAGAAACGTGACTCATCGAGGCACGAAGATGAGGTCAACAGAGCCCCAAACAATGTAGGACAACGCCCAGATGTGTAGGTCACTTAAGAGAAAAGGAAGTGAGTTTCAGAGAACAGTAACAACAAGGATCTAGAGAGTTTATTTAATAAAATCTACTGCTAGCAGCTTCATGGTGTGACTTAGGTATTCTAATATAATGCCTGTTTCTGAATTGTCAAAGAATCCATTCCAGAAGTGTCTATAGTAGAAAAACCTAAATCTGATCCTGCCCAAGCAGCATCTGTTCACTCCACTCATTACCCACAAGGGAAGGTTAAGCAACTGGTGTGCTGACAGGGAGGGCTCAGGCATGGTGCCTGGCGATGCCAAGGCCACCCTCCTGTAACTCCTGCCTGGTGATATTGATTGTGAATTTGTAGCACCTCCAATTGTGAGTCTTCAGGTTTATGACTGATCACAGCTACTCATACTTACCATACTTACCAGGTTTTATGAAAGGACATATTGATTCAAATTGCTCTTTCCAGCTTCCTTCTTGTCAACAGAATCATGAGGTTTACAATCTTCTTTATCTTTTTTTTTTTCTTTTAAAGATTTATTTATTTACTTTATCTATTTTAAACCCCCCCTTCCCCATTTGCTGTTTTGTGTCCATTTGCTGGGCAGTTCTCTGTGTCTGTTTTCCTGCCATCTCTTCTCATCCTCCTCCTCCAGTCTTCATCAGGATTCGATCCTGGAGACCTCCGATGTAGGAGAAAGGTGTTCTGCCACCTGTGCCACCTCGGTTCCTGGTTTTCGGAGCTTTCGGAGCATCTCCTCTTGTCTCTCCCCTGCGTCTCTCTCCTGTTAGGTCATCATCTTGCTGCATGGCTCCCGGGGCCTGGCGGCTCACAGAGCCTGGCAGCCCATGCGCCTTCTATATATATATTTTTTATTTTACCAGGAGGTCCCGAGGATCGAACCCAGGTCCCTCTATATGGGAGATGGACGCCCAACCATCTGAGCCACATCCGGCCCCTCTTCTTTATCTTTAACTTCTCCATTTTCTTTTCTTCCCGTATCCTATGTTATTACATCTTTCTTTTTAATGCCTCTTGAATGCAGAGCTGCCCCTATTAATTGAGGGACCCAGAGCTGGAATAAAATAGAGGCCCACACACCCTACATCTAAATATTCAAAAGTTATAAAAATCAAGCTTACAAACCATTACATAAAATACGTTCCCTTTTGCCTTGACAAATAATGTGTCATTCAGAATGACATAATAGAAAAATATGGGTGAAGCTATGGTTTATATATGACTGAATATATTTGGCAAAATGCCAAAGACAACTGAATTTAATTATAATTGCATTTGTCTGGGTATTCTGTTGATGGGCTGGTGATGTTTAGATGAATGATAAAACAAATATATACATATTTCATAATTATATCTGTATTTAGTAAAATTTATTTTTTTCTTCTTTCAGTAAAATCACCAAGTTGTTATAATCAAGATTTTCACACATTTTGTGCTGTACTAACAGTAATGCTCTAGAGGATTAAAAATTTAATGTAATTGTAATCAAGCATAAAAATTCAAATATATTTTCAGCAAAAATGTAAATTAAAATAAAAGTATACTTTGAAATATTAGAGTTATTTTAATGTGCTTTTGAAAAATCTATTTTATTCTAAAATATTTATAGTTAACTGTTTAAGTTATAAAGGAAAACCACAAATAAAAATAAATAGCATTTTAAAGCAAAATTATTTAAATAAAGCTGACATTTAAATTTTCATTTAATTTTTAAAAATTATTTCAATTTCATTAAATATTTTTGTAAAAATGAAAGTACTAGCAATGCTTGCAATGTCCATATAGGCACCAAGGTGAAAAACTTTATTACATACATATCATATCTAAATCCTCAAGTCTAAGAGTAATTTGACTTTTTTTTAATATTGCAAAATGTTCCTCAGGTTCTATGTGCAATTGGTTTGAGTATGCATACTTTATGAGGACTCTGGAACCAGGGATTGCAACACAAAGAAAAGAAAATGGATGTTCAACACTATTAGGAAAAGACATTTTGCTATGCAAAAATCGATTGCATTTTGCTGAGAGAAAGAATTTTATGTTATTGTCTTTTCTTGAACTTACGCACTTCTGCTGTTCATACTCTCCAGTACTCCAAAACAGAGTCTGCCTCCAATGTAGGCTGTGGCACCATCTACAAAACTTTGTGGGATGGGACACAGATGCCTGAACCCGACTGCATTTTTTTTCAAGAGCATAAGGCAAGAAAAGTGGAAATCATTTCCCTGGGGTCTAAAAGCTCTTACTCAGGACAGTGGGATGTTTAGAGTTAAGTTATGGATTGTGCTGTGCCAGCACAGAATGTTGGATCCAGAGAGACATGCCCATGTACCCTCTACTAAATTTATTTATTTATTTATTATTTTTTTTTTTAATTTTTAATTTTTATTTTTTTACTGGGAGGTACTGGGGATCGAACCCCCATCTCTCCATATGGTAGACGGACGCCGAACCTCTTGAGCCACATCCGTTTCCCTAAATTTATTTTTTAATGTTTGTGTTATGAGGAGCCCTCTAAAACTTGGGATCCCACGCAGGTACTGTCCTTATATGTCTCTTCCTCTCAATTCCTAATGTCCCTGCCTTAGTCCAGATCCTCATTATCTTATGCCTTCATATTGAGATAACCTTAACCATCCAGGGGGGTTTTCCTGCCAATCATCTGAATTGACTTTTGGTGAATTTTCCAAATACTCTGTGTTCTGCCATGTTATTTCTTTGTCTTAGAACTTACAGTGGTTGCCTGCAACTGACTGGACCAAGCCCCACCTCCTAGAACAATTATTAAAGGACCTCCATTAACAGACTATCGCACCTCACAAAATTAATTTCCCTGGTTTCATAATAAGTGCCTTTTGTTTAATCGAGCTTTTTGCTTTGAACTCCCCAAGCATGTAGGTAGTTCTCACTTTTCTCTGAGTAACTTCCTCACATGTGCCCCAGCTTTTTCCCCTCTATAACCATGGCTAAGATAATACCAAGTATCTAATGGTTCTCACAGGTCAACTTCTTTTAGGTGGTTTGTGGATTTTTTCCAGCAGGTTCTATTTTACCTTTCTAAGTATTAGTTATATAAAGGTAAGCATTTTATTTTTCACTGTTCTCATAAAGATATAGTAATCTTTTAATTATGAATCAATATTTATTTTTTAAATAAACAATTCAGAGGTATATGAAATGAAACACAAAACTCTCTCACTTCATCATTCCACTCCCATTCCCCAGGAGAAAGCCCAATCAACAATTTGGTTTGTCATTTCAGACCCATTTTCTTAGTACAAATACTTACATACATTTTACATGTGTTTTAAAAATGAAAATGTCCCCTTTTATGACTTGCTTTATTTATATAACAATATACCATGGATGTCTTTCCACGTCAGCATGTAAGATTACCTCATTCTTCTAAAGCTGGATATAATGGATAATATATAGACATATAGACACAATATCTCAACTCTAAAATGAGGATAATAATAGTATATTTTTCAAAGAGTTACTGCCTCTTTTTTGTAATTGGTTCCCTTTTTTTTATTGTACCATTTTGATTCCCTTTTTTCTTTTCCTCTATATTTTTTTACTTATTTTTAGTGGTTACCTGTGTAATTACAATTAACGTCTTAAACCAATGACAACTTAGTTTGACTAGTGCCAACCTCGTTTCAGTAGTATACAAACTCTCTACTCCTCTATATATCCTTACCTTCCCCCTTTATGTTGTCATTGGCTCAGATGACATCTTTATACAATGGATGCCCATAAAAGTAGATTTAAAATGCTATGTTACACATTTGCCTAAGTCATATGGAGGGGGAGAGCAGTAACAAATAAAAAGTACAATAATACAGGATTTTATATTTACTTACGTAGTTACCTTTACCAATGTTCATTATTTCTCCTATGGATTCAAGTTATAGTCTAGTGTCCTTTTATTTCAGCCTGATTGACTCTCTTTAGCATTTCTTATAGGGCAGGTCTTCTGATGAACTCTTTCAGCTTTTGTTTTTCTGTGAATATTTTAATTTAGTCATCATTTTTGAAAGATAATTGTGCTGTATATAGAACTCTTGGTTAACAGTTTTTGTTTTTGTTTTTCCTTAAGGACTTTAAATATGCTATCCTGCTCTTTTCTGGCCTTGATGGTTTCTTTTTTATTTTTTTCCCCAGTGGTTTCTGATGAGAAATCTGCTGTTAATCTTGTTGGGGATCACTTGTATGTGACATATTGCTTCTTTCTTGCTGCTGTCAAAATCATCCCTTTGGATTTTGACAATTTTGCTATAATATGTCTTTTTTTTCTTTTTTCTTTTTCTGAGGTACTGCGGAATGAACCCGGGACCTTGTTTGTGGAAAGCCGATTTTTTTTTTTCCTCATTTGTTTTACTTGCTGTTTTTTTTTTTTTCCAGGAGGCACCGGAAATCGAACCCAGGACTTCCCATGTGGGAGGTGGGTACTCAATCGCTTGAACCACAGCCATTCCCCTTATAATATGTCCTGATGTAGTTCTCTTAGAGTCTATCTTGTTTGGAATTTGTTGAACTTCCTAGATATGCATGTTCATGTCTTTTATCGGATTGGGGAAGTTTACAGGCATTATTTCTTCAAATGTTTTTCTGCTCCTTTCACTCTCTTTTGTCCTCATAGGACTCCAGTGATGCATATGTTGCTATGATTGATGGTGTCCCACAGGTTCCCGAGGCTCTGTTCATTTTTTTCATTAAAAAAATTTATTGAAGTGTATCATGCATACATGAACATACATAAACAATAAGTGTATAGTAAAAGTTGTGAACTCACAAAATAAACATGCATATCATCATACAGTGTCCTCTCATACATCACCCCACCACCAACACCTTGCATTTTTGTGAAACATTTGTTACAAACTATGAAAGGGCCTCATCAAAATATCACTACCAACTATAGCCCATAGCTTACATTTGGTGTCTTTACCCCCAACCCACCCAATTATTAACACCCTGTATTAGAATTATATATTTGTTATAGTTCATGAGAGGATGCTCTCATAATTGTTTTGTTAACCACAGTCCATCTTCCACTGCAGGATTCCTTGTGTTATACAGTCCCATGCTTTGTACAATCCATTCAAAATGTACACTTAGTGGCTCTCATTTTCATCACAGAGCTGTGCTGTTATCACCTCAGTCCATTTTAGAACATTTTCATTACTCCAAAAGGAAAAAATCCCAGACTTTCTTATATTCCCCATTGTTGTCCCTTAGAATTGATGTAATGTCTTCTTTGCCATTGCTGCAAAAATATTACAATATGACTGTTAGCTATCATAGATAAGTTACATTCATTGTAATTTTTCCATGTATCAACACATTCTTAACAATTTGTAAAAGAAGAACATTCTTATATTTATATTATTAACCACAATCTTCATCTACCACCAAAATCACTATGTTATACAGTCCCTAGGTTAATTCTCTAGCTTCTCTTCAATTGACATTTACATCTATAGACTACCTCTTTCAGCCCTAATCACATTTATAAATCATCAGTGTTAGTTATACTCACTATAATGTGTTACCATCAACTCTATTCATTTCCACATCTTTACAATAAACCTTATTAAAATTTTTACATACATTAAGTATCAGCTCCCATTCACAACCCACATTCTATCTCCTAGTAACCTTTACTCTAGAGTTTATTTCCATGAGTTTACTCATCGTATTTAGATCATTTTAGTGGACCATACAATATTTGTCCTCTTGTATCTGGCTTAATGTCTTCAAGGTTCATCCATGTTGTCATATGCATTCTGATTTCACTTCTTCTTACAGCTGAATAGTATTCCATTGTATGTATATTCCACACTTTAAAAAATCCATTTACTGATTGATGGACACCTGGGCTGCTTCCATATTTTAGCAATTGTGAATAATGCTGCTATGAACATTAGTGTGCAAATGTCAGTTCATGCCCTTGCTTTCAGTTCTTCTGAATATATTCCTAGCAGTGGGATTGCTGTATCATACTCTATGGATCATGTTCTTTTTATCATTGAGTTGTATGATCTCTTTATTTCACATGGATATCAAACCCTTATTGGATCAAAGCAGTAGGCTGCTTTGATAGACCAAGTCTTTTGAAGACCAAAAGTGTTTAATTTTGAGGAGGTCCCATTTATCTATTTTTTCTTTTGTTGCTCATGCTTTTGGTGTAAGGTTCAAGAAACCATCATCTACTACCAGGTCTTGAAGATGTTCCCTACATTTTCTTCTAGGACTTTTATGGTTGTCATTTTTATACTTAGGTCCTTCATCCATTTTGAGTTAATTTTTGTATAAGTTGTGAGATAGGGGGTCCTCTTTCTTTCTTTCTTTTTTTCAGAAGTTACCGGGGATTGAACCCGGGATTCGTATGTGGGAAGCAGGTGTTTAAACACTGAGCTTACACCGGCTCCCCTCTTTCTTTCTTTTGGATATGGATATCCAGTTCTCCCAGCACTATTTGTTGACTAGACAGTTCTGGCCCAGCTGGGTGAGTTTGAAAGCCTTGTCAGAAATCACTTGACCATAGATGTAAGGTTCTATTTCTTAGTTCTCAATTCGGTTTCATTGGTCAATATGTCTATCTTTATGGGAGTATCATGCTGTTTTTACCACTGTAGCTAACTAAATAATGTGATTTAAAGTCAGGAAGTGAGAGTCCTACAGCTTCATTCTTCTTTTTAAAGATATTTTTTTACTATTCGGAACCCCTTACCCTTCCAAATAAATTTGATAATTGGCTTTTCCATTTCTGCAAAAAAAAAAAGGCTGTTGGGATGTTTATTGCAATTGCATTGAATCTGCAAATCAGTTTGGTTGGAATTAACATCTTAATATTTGGTTTTCCAATCTATAAACATGAAATGCCTTTCCATTTATTTAGGTCTTCTTTGGTTTCTTTTAGCAATGTTTAGTAGTTTTCTGAATACAGGTCCTTTATTGCCTTAGTTAAGTTTATTCCTACATATTCAAATCTTTTAGTTGCTGTTATAAATGGAATTTTTTTCTGACTTCCTCCTCAGATTGCTCATCGGTAGTGTATAGGAACATTACTGAGTTTTGCATGTTGACCTTGTATCCTGCCACTTGCCGAACTCATTTATTAGTTCTGATAGCTTTGTTGTATATTTTTCAGGATTTTTTAGATATAGAGGATCATGTCACCAGTGAATCACAAAAGTTTGCTTCTTCCTTTCTTATTTGGGTGACTTTTATTCCTTTTTCTTGCCTAACTGCTCTAGCTAGAACTTCTAGCACAATATTGAATAACAGTGGTGATACTGGGCATCCTTGTCTTCTTCCCAGTCTCAGCAGGAAAGCTTTTAATCTTTCACCATTGAGTACAATGTTAGCTGTGGGTTTTTCATATATGCACTTTACTGCATTGAGAAAGCTTCCTTCTATTCATATACTTTGGAAAGTTTTTATCAAGAAAGGATACTATATTTTGTCATGCCTTTTGTGTGTCAATCAAGAGGATCATGCAATCTTTCTTCTTCAATTTATTAATGTGGTTTATTACACTAATTGATTTTCTTGTGTTCAGCCACCCTCTCTATACCTGGGATAAAACTCACTTGATCAGAGTGCATAATTCTTTCAATGTGCTTTTGGATTCAGTTTGCAAGTATTTTGTTGAGAATTTTTGTATCTATATTTATTAGAGATAGTGGTGTGTAATTTTCCTTTTTTTTGTAGTATCTGTATCTGGTTTTGGTATTAGGGTGATGCTGGCTTCATAGAATGAGTTTGGTATCATTCTATCCTGCTCATTTTTTTGGACAAGCTTGGGCAAGATTGGTATTAGATCATCTTTGAATAATTAGTAGAATTCACCTGTGAGGCCATGTGGTCCTGGGCTTTTCATTTTGGGGAGGTTGTTGTTGACTGTTTCAATCTCTTTACTCATGATTGCTTTGCTGAGGTCTTCTATTTCTTCTGGGGTCAGTGTATGTTTTTTGAGTGTTTCTAGGAATTTTTCCAATTTTGTCTATGTTGTCTAGGTTTTTGGCTTACAGTTGTTCATAATATCCTCTTATGAGCTCTCTTATTTTTGTGGGGTCAGTGGTGATATCCCCCCTCCCATTTCTGATTTTATTTATTTTTGTCTTTTCTTTTTTTTTCCTTGTCAGTCTTGCTAAGGTTTGTCAATTTTGTTTATCTTCTCAAAGAACCAAATTTTGGTTTTGCTGATTCAATTTTTTTCTCAGTTTCATTTATTTCTGTTCTGATCTTTATTATTTCTTTCCTTCTGCTTGATTTGGGATTAGTTTGCTCTTCTTTTTCTAGGTCCTCCAGGTGTGCAGCTAGGTCTTCGATTTTAGCTCTTTATTCTTGTTAAATATAAGCTTTGAGCGCTATAAATTTCCCTCTCAACATTGCCTTTGCTGTATCCCATGGGTTTTTTTTTTTTTCCTAGAAAATTCCATGTATAGCATGTCATTACTTTTTTTTTTTTTTTTAGAGATTTATTTTTATTTATTTATCCCCTCCTTGCTGCTTGTGCTTGCTGTGTCCATTTGCTTTTTTGTGTGTTTTTCTGTGTCTGCCTGTCTCCCTTTGTTGAGTCATCTTGCTGCGTCAGCTCACTGCACTGCGGGGGCCAGATTGCCTTCACCAGGAGGCCCAGGGAATCAAACCTGGGGCCTCCCATATGGTAAACGGGAGCCCAACCAATTGAGCCACAGCCGCTTCCCTCCCATAGGTTTTGATGCATTGTATTCTCATTTTCATTTGACTCAAGATATTTATTGAATTCTCTTGCAATTTATTCTTTGACTCACTGATTATTTAAGAGTGTGTTGTTTAATCTCCATATATTTATGACTTTTCCCAATTTCTAGCCATTATTGATTTCCAGCTTTATTCCATTATGATCAGAGAAAGTGTTTTGTATAATTTCAATCTTTTAAGATGTATTGAGACTTATCTTGTGACCCAACATATGGTCTATCCTGAAGTAGGATCCATAAGTACTTGAAAAGAATGTATATCCTGCTGTTTTGGAGTGTAATGCTCTATAAATGTCTGTTAGGTCTAGTTCATTTATCATATTATTCAGGTTCTCTGTCCAGATATTCTATCCAATGCTGAGAGCGGTGTATTGAAGTCTCCAACTATTATTGTAGAGATGTTTATTTCTCCTTTTAGTTTTGTCAGTGTGTGCCTCAAATAAGTAAATATTTATTATACTTATTTCTTTTTTGGTGAATTGCCCCTTTTATTGATATATAACAACCTTCTTCATCTATTATAACAATTTTGCATTTAAAATCTATTTTGTGCGATATTAGTATTCTACTCCCAGATCTTTTTTGGTTACTATTTGTGTGGAATATCTTTTTTTCAACCATTCACTTTCTACCTGATTGCGTCCTTATGCATGAGGTGAGTCTCTTGTAGATAACATGTAGATGGCACATGTTTTTTTAATCCATTTTGTCAATCTATGTCTTTTGATTGGGGAGTTCAGTCTATTGGCATTCAGTGTTGTTACTATAAAGGCATTACTTCATCCATTTTTTTTTTTTTTTTTGTTTACCGGGAGGTCCCAGGGATCGAACTCGGGTCCCTCCATATGGGAGACGGACACCCAACCAGTTGAGCCACATCCGACCCCCACTTCATCCATTTTATTGTTTGGCTTTCCATTGCCATATCTTACTGTTGTCTGTCTTTTTACCCTTTAAGTTACCTTTTGTAGCAGTTTGATATTTTTTATGAATTCCAAAAAAATATATATATATATATATCAATTATGTTTGTAAACTGGTTGGATTCTCTGATATGATAACCCTTTGATTGTATTAGATTCAGCTAAGAAGTCTGATTAAATTATGTTTAGATTAGGGCTCTGATCCAACCATGTCATTAGACTGTGACTCAGCGTTGAGTCCCAGCCCTCTAGGGGATAAAACAGATGCTCACATGGAGGTAAACGCATGGAGAAGAAGAATACGGAGCGTTTAGTTTTGGAACTGGAGCCCTGGGGAGAGAACCAAGCCATTTGCCTGATAGTTTGCAGCTGAAGAGACCAGATCCCTGAACAGCTGAGAAAGCCCGGAAAGAAACAAGCCCTAGGAAGAAAGACAAGCCTTATGCTAACCTACAGTTGAGAGCAGAAGGAGCTGGAACCATGGAGAATTAGGAGGGAGAGGAAGGTTGAACCCTCAGAGACCAGCAGTCATCTTGCTCCAACACATGGCAACAGACTTTGGTGAGGGAAGTAACTTATTCTTTATGGCCCATGACTGTAAGCTTCTACCCCAAATAAATACACTTTATAAACACCAACAGAGCTCTGGTACTTAGCACCAGCACCCCTTTAGCTGACTAATACACCCTTACTAATAATCTTCATTTCTACACTCTTCTCCAAGTCTCTCACCCTTTTCTTTTCCTTTCAGTCTGTAGCACTCCCTTTAGTATCTCTTGTAAATCCAGTCTTTTGGTAACATTCTCTCTGTTTTTGTGTGTGAAGACTTTAAACTCACCCTCCTTTTTGAAGTACAGCTTTGCCAGATACAGAATTCTTGGCTGGCAGTTTTTCTTTTTCAGTATGTTAAAAACATCATACAACTTTCTTCCTACCTCTATGGTTTCTTATGAGAGGTTGCACTTAGTCTTATTGAAGTTCATTTGTATGTGATGTTTTGTTTTCTCTTGCTACTCTCAGAATTCTCTCTTTATCTCTGGTATTTGTCATTCTGAATAGTAGGTTTCTTGGGTAGCTTTATTCAGATTTATTCTGTTTGAGTTGTGTTGTCCTTCTTGGATATTGATATTTATGTCTTTCATAAGGGTTGGGAAGTTTCTGGTCACTATTTTCTCAAATATTCCTTCTGCCCCTTTTCCATTTTCTTCTCCTTCTGGGAAACCAGTAACACATAAGTTTGTGTGTTTCACTTTGTCATTCAATTCCCTGAGATCGTGTTCCATTTTTTCCAGTCTTTTCTCTTTCTGTTCTCCTGTCTTTACAAGTTCAGATGCTCAATCCTCCCATTCACTAATTCTGTCCTCCACCAATTCATGTCTGCTATTATATGCCTCAAATATATATTTTTAATAGATTCCAGGGATTGACCCCAGGATCTGGACACAGATCCAACCCAAGTGGTCTGAGCTGAGGACTCCCAACAGCATTTTTTCTCCTTGAAATTTCCTGGCTGGCCAGAAGATGGCACTTGTCAGTGAATCTTTTCAAGGAGGTGACTCTTTCAACCTCCACTCATTCTGGTCTGCCTGGAGCTGAGATTCAAAGGAGGCTCTGCCGGCCAAACTCACTGAAGAGAAACTACTTTCTGCTCTCCACCGCACCCTCCCTCTTCCCAGTGAGGAAGAGGTCTGTTCCCCTCTCCGTTGGCTGCAGTGAGCCATGGGTTTTATCCTGGTTGTTTGCCTTGAGGGTGGTGCATGGCTGCTGTTCCCAGCTGCATGGACTAACAACTCACAATTTTTGTTTAGGCATCTTTGTTTCTCTGTCCCTTGCCCTCCTGGAGGATGTGCAGCACTCCCCTGGTCTGAAGAGCCCCAAAGCAGCTTCCTCAGACAGCTCTTTGCCCTTCCTCTTTTTGTGTGTGTGTGTGTGTGTGAGAGAGAGAATTGAGCCTTGCCTACCTACTCCAATGGCATCTTCCCAGAATTCTCTTTTCATTTTTTTCATTCTTTTTTCTTTCTGCTCTTCCCATTATATAATTTAAATTGTCTTGTCTTTAAGTTCACTGACTCTTTTTCTGCCTCTTCAAATCTGCTGTTGAATCTAAGTTTTCATTTCAATTTCTGTACTTTGCAGCTCCAAAATTTCTGCTTAGTTCCTTTTTATAATTCCCATCTCTTTATATGTTTCAGACAACATTTTTCTAATTTCCTGTAGTTTCTTTTTATATGGATTACTTTAGCTCATTGAACATATTTAAGAAAGATTTAAAGTCTTTGACTAATAGTTTTCATATACGAGCTTCCTAAGGGATGGTTTCTGGCAAATTCTTTTTTTTTTTTTTTTTCCTGTAAATGGGCCATACATTCCTGTTTCTTCATGTGTTTTGTATTTTTTTTGTTGAGAAATGGATATTTTGAGTATTGTGTTGTTACAACTCTGGAAATCTAGTTCTCTCACACCTCAGGGGTTGCTAGAGTTTTTGTTTTGTTTTTGTGGAGGGCTAGAGTCATCTATTTGTAGCTTTTCCAAATTATTTTTTCTTCTAAGCAGAGAATGGAAGGAGAAAAGAGGGGAAAAAAAATAGCCTCTTTAAGACTCTCCTGCTGCTTTTGCCTGAGGGGTTGAAACAATGGCCACCCTGGGAACTACCTCCCCAGTGATCTGAAGAAGCTGATCAAAAGCAGTGATCAGTGATCAGCCCACTCACACACACCCTACACCCCCCTGGATTTTAGAGGACGAGTTCCTTATAGCCTACCCTGACAGTAGCAAGCTGCCCAGGAGTCCAGGCTGCCATCCCCACTGCTCCATGCCACGTGGCTGGGGGATGGGGATGGTAGCTGCTGCTTGGAAAATGAAATTCAACAATATTTACCGCAATTTACCAGCCTTTCCTCCAGTTTTTTCTTGGATGCTTCACAGTTTTGCACTAGACTTCAGAGTTTCAAAATAGTTGATTTAGACAGTTCCTGACAGTTCGGTGGTTGTTTTGGTGGAGGGACTGACTTCTGGAACTTCCTACTCTGCCATCTTTCCATAGTCTGCTCTGCATTTAGCTTTTGAACATAAGTTTTTACCCACATTTTTCAGTTTTACTTAAGACAGGAAGGATTCAAACTGTTGATTGCCATAGTGCTTTCCAGGAAGGTTGTTAGCAAGGTAAGAGAGTGCCTGTTCTAGGAACAGCCTGCAGAAGCCAGTCTCTGCTTTTCCAATCTGGCAACATCAGCTTGATCGATGCTTCTCCATCTTCTCCAGAGTCAGAATGATCCTGGTGATTTATTTCAGTGCCATATAGCATGTTTCCCGTTCTGTCATTAGACTCTTTCTCTGTATTCAGGGCTTAGTTAATATATCATTTATTGTTCTTCACAATCTTCCTTTGTCTTCTTTACGGCAACACTTCATACTCTCGTTTCCTATCACCTCAGTGAATTAATTAAGATTGGAGTCTAAATTCTACTTTCTGCTCAAGCATAGACTAATGCATGACATTGGGCAAGTTATTTATGTGCTCTGGTTTCAGCATCCTAATCAACAAACTAGAAGTTTTATTAGGCCTTTTTACAATACCGTATTTAGTACCCACAAATGGAATACAATCACTCCAAAATAATTTGCAAGGTAGAAACTGACATGTTTATGCTTATGGTGATAGGATATGGCTCATAATTTTGTCGCCCTAACTAGAGGAAAGGTCAAGTTTGTCAATCAATCTGATTTTAGCATTTCTTTTGGCCCGTAGATGGACTTACAGCACTGCCTTTATTCTATAGTGTAACCTCATAATGAGGTAGGCAGTAAGTAAAAGAAGTAAAAGAAGAGAGGGCACCAGTAGGTAATGACTGAAGGAGACCGAAGCATATTCCACCTGTCAGGTGTGTTGATAGATTTGGTCAAAAAGTCACTGAAAAGAGAGTCAGGTACAAAATGTCACAATTTTTTTTAGCTACAGGCAGAGAGTTTGTGTCATGTCCTTTTTTTCCCTTGCTTTCATCCATATGCAAGCAAGCGATAACATGTACTAAGTTAAATAATGCACGGCACTTCAACTATTCCTACTTTTTATCCTTTGGTTATTATAATTACATGTAATTTTGTGATGGATTTTCTATTTTTTAAAGAAATAGCACTTTTGTACTTGATCCAGCTAACAGGATTTTCTTACATTACTTTATAAAGAGACCATCTTTTAAACTTCTAATGTTATTTCTTATTCATTAGTACATTTGCCTGTGGGGTGTGTTCATAAATGGGTTAAAGTTATAAAGTTATGCTTATAAAAGCTCATGGTAATTTGGAGTATCAGGAGGCTTTATTAATTTTGAAATCTTAAAAGAGCAAAAGCTAAAATGAGATTGGATTAGGTATATTCTTGCATGCAGTTATTCTAAACACCCTTAAGGACCAAAGACTAACTTACAGAGGACATTATGCAAATGTGAATATATCTCTAAGTGCCTCATAGGCTTGCTGATGTAACATTTTACATGGTTAGTTAAGTACATCAAGTAAAAGGTTTGACCTTGATAGAGTATAATGGTGCTTATTTCAAAATAACTTGGTTGTTTTCCAGGCCATTGCTAGGCAATCAGCATAACATGAATGAAATCTAGAATCTTATCATCAGTGTCATAGTCAGCCAAGCATCTGCTTCACAGGAAACCAAATATATTCTTTATAGACATACCCATATGTTCTGTATTCATATTTGCCTTCTCAACCTCACATCTATTTGAGTGCTTTCTAGGGACCACACTGTTGTGATGTGAAGAAATAGTTTTCAAACAAGGCTGATCACACAATTACCAGGGAAGTTTTAAAAAATATATAGAGATTCACAGATCTCATCTGATCAGATTTTTTGAGGATGGGCCCAGGAATCATGCACTTTTTATAAAAACATTCCCAGATGAATCTGATGATCTGGTGGAAGAACCACCAAAGGCCTCATAAACTGCAGTTTGACAGCCCGATGTGGTATATTTGCATCTTTTCTTCTGGCCATCTTATCATCTCGATATGATAAGCAGTCTAATAAGATTTTATGAGACATAAAGTGTCTATATTAATATGGGAAGAAGAAAGTGTTAATGGGAGGATTATGGCAGACTCTGGAAATTTGGGTTGGAAGGGCTGTTTAGGTATTCTTTAGCTCACTACTTTTACATTGGCATCTGCTTGTTGTACCCAAATATAGGCTGAGCTGAAAGTAGGGGGAAAGTTTATGAAGGAGGAGATGACAGAATAATGTTATGAAGAAACCTATACATTCATTACCTTACCACTGTCTCAAGGGGAGTTTCTCCCCAAAACAACTTAATTCATCATTAATCACAAATCGATCACTAACTTATGTAATGATCCATTTTTCAAAATTCACCCAACAAATATCTATGGACATGTATAAGGTACAGAGTTGTGTGCTAAGCCCAAAGTGCCAATGATTTTAGGAGCTTTCTAAATATTCTCTGCCTTATCCATTAGCACTGGGCATGGGGAAAGTACAACAAAAACCTGAAAAGCAAACTTATTTTTGGAGAATTCTGAGGGTGTGTGAGCCAGGAGGTATGCAAATTCCTCATTTTGAGCTAATTGTACCCTGCCCCATCACAATAAGAACTGTTGGTATTTCTTTCTGATCATTTTAAACATCACTAATTCCCCAGTAGACTGAAGTGGGGACAATTGGCAGGTGGAGAAAATGGATGATGGTGGAAATGGAATGTAATTTCTTCCACTAAAATACTCCACAAGCTGTGTAAACTCTCTGCAGTTAAATAAACACCTTTAAAGACAAAGATTTTATATTTTCATCCAAACGCTGCTGGTAACAACTGCTCACTTTCACTCTTTTGGAGCCTTCCCAAACAGCCAGGAGATTTGCATTTTCTCTAATAGTCTCAGCAGTGCACTTCCTTCCAAAAAAGAGAGCGAGAATGAAAACCTTGCATTTCCCTGAATGCTAAGTAAAATCACACTACTGTATTCCAGGTGGCCCAGTGGATAAATATGCAATTATTATTATTTATTGATTTGTATAGCAAACTCCCCAGGCATGAGAATTTTACACACCACCAGATAAAATGATGTCATAGCCTGCACATCAGTAAGAGAGACCTTAAGCTGACTATTCAGAATAGCAGGAGGTTCACTGAGTATGTCCTTAAATTGGAGTCAGAGAGGAAAAACCCAAGTCAGTGAATGTTTGAAAAGATCTATATAGAAGGTAAATTTTTATTTCTGCGGATAGTTATGGCTTTCTAAATTTCACACTTGTGTTAGGGGAAATAGGATATCTAAAGAGAATGAATTTATATATCTAATTTCTCCTGAGTCCCTATCGGCCTTATTCCTTAAATGAAGGCCAAAAGTGAGCAAAATATAGAGGAGAGGGATGAATTACAAGTGACAATTTGGATAATGACATCATCCCAACATGTCGGTGAGTATCAGTATGTCTCAGTACGGGTTTCAAAACCCATATTGTGTGCTTGGACAAGTCACGTAACATTTCTGTATCTCATTTTCCCCATCTAAAGATGGGGACAATATAGAACTTACTTCACAGAACTGCTATGAGAGTAAAACAAGGTTAATATGTGGCACAATGTTTAGAACAGTGCAGAACATAGTGAAAATGCTTGGCCTTAGCTATTAATTACTACCAAATAACGTAGCTTTATGATAAATTTTCAAGAAACCACTAAAAAGTAACAATTGGCCTGCAGTATAACCCACTCTTGCATGGACTTTCTTCTCCACCTGCCCCTTTGCCACACCATTCTCACTCTCCAGGGGTCTTCTCCATGTAGCCTTGGGCTTACTGTGTGATGGTCCTCAAAGTTTATGCCATGGGGTTCTTTTATTCCCTCAGTAAGTGTCCTTCCTGGGGTGGCATGCAATATGCCACCATGTGTAGTAGCTGCACATCCACAAATGTCACCTTCCTGACCATGCCTTTGCTGCTTAGATCATTCCTTATTCCATATCCTAGGGGTCTACCAGAAAATGATCCTGGGTACATAGGAACTTCTCAGTCCATCCTTAGTGATTGATAAGTTGACTGACAAAATATGATTAAGAAGGACCAAGGCAAACCAAGCATGGGATGAAATTTCAAAAATAACTCTAAAAAGAACAGTGAGGAGAGCCTAAAAGAAGGATGGGTGATTCCAAAATCATTTTTATTTAGTGTCAGAATATGTTTCTGTATGTACTTTATATATGAGCATGCCTTAGGCTGTCAGAGACTGCACATCAGATTTCAGACTAAATCTTGAGGCCATCCTACAAAGATCTGATTAAGAGGAGGGCCTTGCCTAGTTCACAACACATCCCAACTCAAAAGCATTTTCTCTTTGGCACACATTTTTATTTTGCTGATTATTTTATATCAATATATAAAATGATTAATAATGATATTTTTCATTTGACTCCATAGTATCCAGCACAAGCTCACTGGAATATCCAATAACAAATTTATCGTAAAGGGAAATTAAATCTTCAAAAATCAGTTTAGGGGAGCAGATAAGGCTCGAGCAGTTGAGCGCCTGCCTCCCAATGGGCGGTCCCGGGTTGGGTTCCCAGTGCCTACTGAAAAAGCAAAAATAAACAAGCAAAGCAAATGAAAAAATTAACTCAGGGAAGCGGATGT
Source organism: Tolypeutes matacus (assembly GCA_026826555.1). NCBI lineage: Eukaryota > Metazoa > Chordata > Mammalia > Cingulata > Chlamyphoridae > Tolypeutes > Tolypeutes matacus. The sequence continues at coordinate 13,991,436 of JAKSZT010054193.1, forward strand.
GGTTCAGTGGTTGAGCACTGGCTTCCCACATATGAGGTCTCAGGTTCAATCCCCAGCCACCAGTACCTAAAAAAATAAACAAAAATCTATCTAGGAAAATTAGAGGATCTGGGGTCACACAATGGAGGTTAATTTGTTCAAGATCATGATGACAGTCAGTGGTTGAGTCTAGATGTATTGACTCCCAGAGACTAGGTCTCTACCATGGGCCAGCACAATTTTTAGAAACAATAGATACTTTTGTTCTTCCAAGTGACTCCCTAAGAAGTATTAACTCAGGGCCGAGATATTCAGAGTAGCCAGTGAAGAGCTTCTGTTGGACGTGACTCTTCTGGGCAGAAAAAAAAGAGGCAATAAGTTCTCTTTTAAGAGTTACAGATTAATTGACTTGGAATCTACAGAAATTGCATGATAATATATAAATATGAGAATCAAACAAAAAGGTTAATTTTCTTTTACAATCTCAAGTAAACTGAATAATAAAAATGTTCTGATCTGTAAAAATCAAAAACAAAAACAAAACATGTTAGGTGTTGAGAATATAAAAATAAATAACACACACACAAAAAAAATAAAAAAATAAATAAATAACACATAATCCCTACTTTCAAAGAGCTCTCCAAAAACAAAGGAGAGACCAAAATGAACAGACGATTACCCCAAATACAGTGGGGTAAGTGCTAGAGTACAGTTGGATACCAGGTACCATGGTGGCTGGAAGGAAGATCCCATGAAGTCTGCTCTGGGGGCCTGGGGTTGGGCAGGAACACTGAAAAGCAAACACCTGAGAAACATTTCACCACTGAGGGCAGAGACAAGGAAGGACATTTGGGAAGAAATAGCTGTGCAAAGCACAGGAGGTTGCAGTAGGGAGCTCTCCGTCATTTGGAGCCCAGAGCATGGGGACAGAAAAGAAGGCCTGGAAACCCTGTCTGGAGGATTCATCCTCCAGCCCATCCTAGTGAGGGTTTCTGATCATGGAGTAACACGATCCGACTGGCATTTGTGACAGGTAACATTTGTGGCATTTGTGTTGGTGGAGAGCATGGATTGGGGTATGGTACAGCCAGAAGCAGGACAATGGGAAAGATCAGATAAGAAACTACACTAATGATATGAAAACAAATCATGTAAGTGTGCAAGAGTGGTTGTCAACCCTGGCTGCGTGCTATAATCATCTGAGAAGCTTTTCTTTAAAAGTCCCTCTCCACCCCTTCCCAGGCCTGACCCTTGCTTTTCCTTTAGCTTAGCACTTGACTAGCTCCTTGTCATCCTTCAGGTCTGAAACTCAAACGTCACCTCCTCAGGGGGGTCTTCCTGACCGAGCCACCATTATTCCCTTCACACTACACACCACGATCTGCCACTATCGTCTTTATTTGTTCTCTTCCTTAAAGTCTGCCTCCTCCCAGAAGAATGAAAAGCCCACGAATGCAGAAACCATGTTGGTCTTTTTTGGGGCTCGGCCTCTAGTCCGAGCAACTGGTGAGCTGTCGAGTCTGTGGGTGAATTGAATCCTTCACCACCACTTCCAGAGCCACCGCCTCCTCCGTGAAGCCTGCCTGGGGCAGAACTGATTTCTAACCCACTGATGCCATCCCTCTGCCTCACCACAGCTCGCTTACAGCAGTGACTACGCTAGTCTGTAATTGCTTCTCTCCACGCCTGGCTTCTCTGCTAGCACACAAACTCCCCGAGATCAGGGACTAAGGCTTATCTCTGTAGTCCCAAAGCTGAGCAGTGGTACCAGGAACATAGCAGGGCTCCAATGCTTCCTGATTGAATGTAAGCAAGCCCAATTAACCAGCAATCCTTATCCACGTGTGGCGTGTTCATCAGGGAAGGGAGGGGTAGAGAACCAGAGAGGACCTGGGTTTTCCAGCTTTATTTGCTATATTGATAGGGGTGGGGTGGGGTGGGGTAAAAGAAAGCTTCATGTGCAGAAACGGGAAACCGGCAAACTTACCAAGAAAGAAAACATATTTTCAAGCATTTCTGATTCAATTAGGAGCCCTGGTGGTTTAAATAAGAGAAATCTATGAGGGGGGAGCCAAAAGAAGGTACTTGACAGTATTTCTTTAATACTTTTCCTGTTCCTTGATGCATTGTCTTCTTGTGGAAATATCAATATTGTGTGTATATGGGGGGGGGAGCATCATCTTCAAATTGTAATGAATCTAAAATGAAAACAAGCCACACAGTTGGCCAACACTGCTTTAAAATTGCATATCAAGAACATTCCCAGTGACAAACACTTTCAAGGCAAACAAACCAAACAGAAATTAAAAAATCTCTGTGGGGTATAAATATGTAATTACACTCACACAGGGAGCATTTTATCAGGTAAACCATCCCACTTTGTTAATTGAAATGCTTCAGCACCGGGGTTTTTTTTTTTTTTGACAAAGCGTCTGAATAAGTATGTGTGCAGTGTAGACACGCTGTTCACCGCAGCTCCTCCAAGCTGGGGTTAACCGCCTCAAAGTCATTTTCTTGTGCAGCTGGGAGGTCAGTTCTCTAAACCTTCCTTTTGTTTGTTTGCTTCTGTTTCCATCTAGCTGAGTGTCACCAGGATACAGACTGGTTTGGAATTCTAAATACCTATTGAACGCACAGCTATTTTTAAAATGAAGACCAAAAATGAAGACCAATACTTGACTTTCATATAGCTCACATGAAATACATAGATATCTACTTGAGTAATTTTTAAAAAGTAAAGATGACCAAGAGTGAGGTCCCAAGCATAAACATTAGCTTGGTGTGATGAAAAAGCGTTGGGCTAGAATCCCAAGGCCTATGGTTCATTATCTAATACTATTGTCTTTTCTTGAGGGGTTTTTGAGCAGTTGTATTATTAATACAAGCATATCTTTATAGAGTGTTGGGAAAGCTGCTCAAATGAGGTGCCACCTCCCTACCCTGGTGTGCCGGGGAACTCTGGCTTTCCTTCAGGCATGGCATGGCCCATGCTGCTGCCCCAGGTGCCAGAGTCATCACTGCAGATTTACTAGATGACTTCAATGCCCTATTTAGGAATACACTGCAAAGGTCATCTGTCATGGGAGAGACACAAGATGGTGTCTGGGACTTGTTGGAGCAGACATCCAAGTCTCGACATACAGATCTTATAGGATAAGTATAACCCACCCTGTGGATTGCCCAGTTCTCCAGACCTAACCTGCTAGTTTTCTAAGGCCACTGTAACAAATGACCACAAATGTAGTGACATAAAACAACAGAAATTTATTCTCTCACAGTCTGGAGGCCAGAAATCTGAAATTTTTCTAACAACTTTCTAAAATATAATAGGTTATACTAGAAAGGTGGGTCATGTTGCTCATTGTTGGAGGTGTTCGAAAGCTAGAACTCTTGTTAGGGGAGATAATAGAGTAGACCCAAGCATCAGATGGATTGGAGTGGGCAATGTGTTTAAATGTTTCCATTCTTCCAAGTTTGGTGAAATTACCTGTTACTACTCACAGTAGTAAGTTTTGGTACATGAAATTCTAAATACTTTAACATTTGGGTGGTCGTTCTAGAGTAGTTCATAAACTTTATCTGATGCATAATTTTTGCTAATTGACTTCTAAATATTTTCATATATGAAAGTGCTGTCAATTCAATAGCAATCTCTTTGAATTAATTTATTAGAATAAAAAAACTCATGAGAATCATTTCTATTTACAACATCTGGAAAATATATCCCAAGAATGCCCTTGTAATTATGTTCCGGGTTGCTTATCTAGGGCACATCAATGAATTAGATTCAAGTGGTCATTGCAGTAATCAAATGCTTATCTTTCTCTACTCATCATGCTAAAGAGCTTTTTAAAATGCCCCATATCTGGACCCCTGTTCCACTGTTAATTAATTGAATAAATATCAGAGCTCTCAGACTCTATGAAATGAAAAGGGAGACCTAGCTTAATTCTGTTTCTATACAATAGGTACATTTGAAAGAAAAGAAAATAAATTTCAAGATAATTATAAAACACATCAAAGATGGATGCATGCGAGAAAGACACTCCTTCCAGAGATGCTTATTTTGTAAATAATAAAAGAAAAGGTCTTGAGATATTGTGTTCTTGGGGAACCTGAAATTAAACTTACATAATTGCCCTACAATATGTATCTTCTATAAAGCTGAAACCTATTTGGAATATTACAATTCTCAGATGCCCTTGTACCTCATATTCTAACTTTTTGAATATGCTTTGGCTTGAAAGTTCTTGGTTAAAAACTGTTGTAAGGCAAAAATATTTTTGACTGCTCTGGCTTTCGAACACATCCAAATGTTTCTGGCAAATAAACTCAATGGGAAAGAGCTAAAATTCCCCCAGGAGCACCTGGCCTGGGCAAACTTTTTCCAAAACTCTATTTATCCTTGGTATCAAAATAAACATTGGCGTTAGTAAGAAAGATCACAGCAGGGTTTCCCATTTCGAGAACATGGGCAAATAACAGTTTTCAATGGAAACAAAAGATGGTTGAACCAGTAAAAGGCACTCAGATGGAGTAAAACTTTTAATTATTCAGAGGAACATATGACCTTCCAGTGTGTCTTGGACATTGAAGCCAACTTTTGATTTTAGTCCTACTTTAGGATACGTCTGAAAATTCCAACTTCCTTTCTCATCCTGTATCTCAAGTCTCCTCACCCTGCCCAATCAGCCCATTTCTTTATCTATAGGAAAGCTTCAAGTAACTAGTCTAGGAAAACACTCTGCATGGATCACTCTGCATGGGTACTAATTATTTTAAACCACATTTGTTTGTTGTTTTTTACCTGCTGGGGTGAGCCTCACTTCCTAAGCAGGTTGCCACAGGCTGCTCTGAACTGAAACACATGTTGATTCCCTCATGGCGAGGGAACTTGGTGAGAGGCACATGTTTTGTACATTTAGTCTTACCACTGCAAAGCAAACATGATGTCAATTTTGACAGTTTCCTTCGAGGAAATTAACCTTGGCCAGATCTTAGAGGGAAAATGTATACTGAATTGAGTAACTCAAGTGATGCTGGAGGATTCTATGCTTTACTTTCAGAAACTCTCAGGTTGGGTCAAGTACACAGTTTGATTACTGCCTGGTCAGGAGGCCGTGAAATATAATATGCAACTGGATAGGAAGACTCGAGGTATTGTCTTTACAAGCAAGTTGCTTCTTCAGAACTGTTGTATGAGTTGTTTTTTATCTAATTATCTTTGGATATGATACCCTTAGGTGATAAATAATAATTACAGTGTTCTTTGCTTTGCTTGTGGCCTGTGGATGGCTTGTGAACCAAGTCTATGAGGTAAGCAGTTGTGTTGTGACTTTTGAGGTGCTCTAAAACTTCCTCTCTGCTCCATGTTCTCTCAAAACATCTCCCCCACTAAACTAGTGAGAGCCTGAAAGAGTTACAACTCACGGGGTTGGAAGGAACTTCGAGGGCACATACTTCTATTTCCTCTCATTGCAGGGATCGCCTCTACGACAACTTCACTCAGTTATCCAAATTTCTCATGTTGTAGTTATTAACTGAAAGAGGCGATAGGATTATCCAAGGATATCAAGTTTTCTGAGCAATTGTGACCTCTCTCCCCTAATTGCCCCTGATAGACATTGTCAGTTAATCTTGATCCTCATTCCTATTGAGCCCAGACCCAGGGCCTCAGAATCCTTCCTAAGACAGTGCTCTATGCAGCCACCACCCATCCTTTAGTGTAGCAGTGAGAGAAGAGATCTATTTTCCACTGCAATTTTAGGTCAAGTCCTTCACTTTAGTTAGCTATATATCTAAGAGGCCTAGTGGAAGTTCACAGGACATGTAGATTTTCTCTTCAGTGTTTTTCTTGACTAAAGTTCTTATTTCTTTTTCACATAGTCACAATCATAATATATATGCCATTTCGTATTCTGTTTTTTTTAAATTTAACACTTTTTAAACATAAGGTTAAGTAGATGTATAATGTTTCATAAAATTGGTATTATTTTTCACTCAATTATTTCCTTATGTTGAACATTAAATTTACCCCCAAATGTTTTTGCTATTGCAAGTAATATGTTAGTAATATGATAGAATTAATTTTTATGCATGGAAATTTTCCCATATTTTCAATTACTTCCCTTGGTTAGATTCTCAGATATGGATTTATTGGATCATATGGTATGAGCATTTTAAGACTTTTGATAGATTACCCAACTGCTTTCCAAAGAATTATACCAATTAACACTTACACCATGTGTATTAGTCAGCCTAAAGGGGTGCTGATGCAAAATACCAGAAATCGGTTGGTCTTTATAAAGGGAATTTATTTGGAGTAGAAGCTTGCAGTTACCAGGTCATAAAGCATAAGTTTCTTCCCTCACCAAAGTCCATTGCCACGTGTTGGAGCAAGACAGCTGCCGACGTTTGCCATGGTTCAGTCTTCTTGAGTTCCTCTCTTCCCGCGGCTGCGTTTCTCTCTGGGCTTAGCGCCTCCGTTTCCTCCATAAGGTCAGCTGTAGACTATGAGGCTCTCTAGGCTTTGTGTCTCTCCACAAGGCCAGCTGTGAACTGTCAGGCGAATGGCTTGTCTCTATCCTGGGGCCTTCTCTTCTTTCTCACAACCAAGCTCCTCTGTCTGCTCGCCTCCCTGGGCTCCAGCATCAAAACTCCAACATCAGAACTACTCTCTGTCTTTTGCCTTGCCTTTTATATTTGATTCCCCCACTCACCAAGGGGTGGGGCTCAACACCCTACTGACATGGCCCAGTTAACGCCCTAATCATAACTTAATCACGCCCAGATTAACAGATGAGTTTACAAGCATGATTCAATATCTATTTTTGGAATTCATAATTACATCAAACTGCCAAATGGCTACACCATGTATAAAACTACGTATTTCACCTAGCCTTTACCAATTTTGTATACACTTAAATTTATAGTCAGCAAAAAAAAAAAAAAAAAAAAAAAAAAAAAGCACCTATGTTGCTTTTCTAGGATACATGACATCTGTTCTGTAATATGGTGTTATATTAGCCAGGGGTCTCTAGGGAAACAGAATCAGTGGAGATATCTGTAAATAGTGTAAAATTCTCTCAAGCAACCATGGGGATGTACAAGTCCAAATTCTGCAGGCAGGCTGCAAACCAGGGGCTCCCATGAAGGTCCTTGATGAGTTCCCAGGAGACATTGGCTGTCCAAAGTCAAGCTGAAAAATTCTCTCTGAATGCTGAAATTACTTCCCCTTTTAAGGCATTCAACTGATTGGATAAACCTTCACTCATTGCTGACAGCAGTCTCCCTAGTTGATTGTAGATGTAATCAGCTATCAATGCAGTAAACTCACGGGTAACTAAAGTCCATAAATATCCTTGTTTTACAATTATCCCAGTGCTTGCTTGACCAAACAACTGGACACAATTACCTAGCTGAGTTGACACATTAGCCTAAGCATCACAAGTGTGCTCGCCACTCTGTTACTGTGGACTATTTTCTGCTAGTGGGCTGTCAGTGTCTCCCAGGTCTCCAGAACATTGAAAACTCTTCCCAAGTTCCCATCTAGGGCAATTTCCTGTTGCTCTAGACAGAGATTGCAGTTCTCCTGGCAACATTATAATTACCTGCTTGGTTCTCTCATCACCACTAATAATAATAATAACAACAACTACTACTACTGCTGTTGCTGCTACCACTGAGCATCAGTTCTGTTCTGGGAATGATTCTAAGTGCTTCACATGTGACATTTCTTTTAATCCTCACTGAACCTACTAAATCAGGTGTTATCATACCATTTCACTGATGAGTGTTTAATTGAAGATTGGAGGAGTTCAGTGATTTCCCCAAGAAAACTCAGCTACTCAGTAGAGGAGCTAGGAATTGAACTGAGATCTTATTTCCCAACCCAGGCTTTTAAACATTCTATATAATGCTTCTACGTCCCTGAGCCTCCCAGTGTTAGGCTCAGTCAAGCTTTTACCTCTGGGACCAATCCAACTCTAATTCTGAGTTGGAAGAAATTGAACTCTAGCCCAACATCTGAAGTTACCCTTGCTTCTAGACCAGTTCTGATCTTGTGTTTCATTCACACTAATTGGACTTCTGCCCAGTGGTATAGCTGAGAAGATATGAGGGGAACTAGGACTATTGAGGACATCCATTAAAATTAAGGATTTGATTTTAAAAAGGATTAGAAGAAAGTACTATGAACATCTATATGGCAGCAATTAGATAGCTAGATGAAATGGAAAAATGCCTGAAACACACAAATTACCCAAACTGACCCAAAAAGTATTAGAAAATCTCAACAGAACAATAATAAGTGAATAGATAGAATAAAAAACATCCCATCAAAGAAAAGTTTAGGAATAAATGACCTCACTGGTGAATTTTAGCAAACCTTCAAATAATAATTAACACCAATCCTTCTCAAACTCTTCCAAAAACCAACACTTCCTAACTTATTCTTTGAAGACAATATCACTCTAGTACCAAAGTCAGATAAATTTATCATAAGAAAAGAAAATTAGAGGAAAATATCCCTTAGGAATAGAGATACAAAAATCCTCAACATGATAGCAAAGTAAATCCAACAGCACATTAAAAGAATTATACAGCATGACCAAGTGGGATCTACCCCAGGAAGGCAAGGCTGGTTCAACATAAGAAAATCAATCAATACAATACACCACATTAATAGAATGAAAGAAAAAAATCCACATGATCATCTCAATTGACACAAAGGCATTTAATGAAACCCAGGACCCTTTCTTGACAAAAACACTTAGAAAACTAGGAATATATGGAAACTTCCTTAACATGAAAAAGTGATATATGAAAAACCCACAGCTAACATACTCAATTGTGAAAGAGTAAAAACTTTCCCTTTAAGGTCAGGAACAAGACAAGGATGCCCACTTTCCCCACTGCTATTCAAAATTGTACTGGAAATTCTAGCCTGAGAAATTAGGCAAGTAAAAGAAAAAGTAAAAAGTAAAACTATCACCACTTACAGATGACATGATTCTATATATAGAAAATCCCAAAGAATCCACAGGAAACTAGTAGAGCTAATAAATTTAGCTAGACTAAATTGCAAGAGTCACTATTGAGAGGGGAAAAATAAATAAATTATGTCTCTATAGATCAGCAATAAACCATCCAAAAAGAAAATCAAGAAAACAATTCCATTTATAATAGCATATGTGGTGGTTTGAAGTTATGCACCCCAGAAAAACATGTTCTTAAATTTAATCCATTCCTGTGAGTGTGGACCCTTGTAAATAGGACATTTGGTGAGGTTACTTCAGATGAGGTGTGGCCCAGGTGGGGCTTAATCCTATTACTGAAGGCTTTATAGGGAAGATCATGAAGAGGGAAAAAAGCCACAGAGGGAGCAGCCAGAAGCTCAAAGTCATTGGAACCCAGAGGAGAAGGGAGAGGACAGGAGAGGCCACCATGTGCATTGCTATAGTTTTTTAGGACTTAGACTTTTTTGTATAGTATTCTTCTTAATATATTCAGACATTTAAAAAAAAACTCTCAGCTTACACAAAGCTTGAGATAAGTCGTTAAGATAGTTCAACAATCTACTGAAATCAATATATCTTAAAATACCTTCAGAATTCATAGATTATAAATGAAAAGAATGGTTTAATGCAGCATAGTGCTGAATTATCATTCCTCAAATTTTCTTCTGGAGTTGTTAAGAATTAGTCTTCATTTCTTAACTCTAGAGGTTTTCTAATTACAAACAGGTCTGTGGGAGTTTTTTACTTTTGAGGCTTTTTTTTTTTTTTTTTTTTTTTTTTAAGATACCAGGGCAGGGATTGAACCTGGGACCTTGTATGTGGGAAAACGGTGCTCAACCACTGAGCCACATCAGCTCACTTCTGAGGCTTTTTAAATATATATTTGGTGAAGCCAGATTTAGGATATAGCACTAACACACAGAAAGTAAACCCAATAACACAGAAAAAGTAGACATATTGGACGAATAATACATTTTAGATTTTCAAAGGATACATGGCAGATCATTATGTTGTGCTTTAGAGCCTCTTTTTTTCTGGAATTAATTAGGAAATATACATGATAGAGGAGCCCAGAACTAAGCATCACTGGCAGCCAGATGCAGAACACCAGTCTTTGGGAAGAAAGCATAACACTGATGATGACAAAACCATGAGCCAACAAATTTCTATTGTTTAAGCCAACCCATTGCATAGCACTGAGGGGACTAAAACACTATCTAAAAGAAAAAAAAAATCTATGAATAAATTTAACCAAGGATGTGAAAACTACAAAACATTACTGAAAGAAATTAAAGAAGACGTAACTAATGGAAAGGCATCCCATGTTCATGGATTGGAAGACTTAATATTGTTAAGATATCAATACTACCCAAAGCAGTGAACAGGTTCAAATCACTCCCCATCAAAATTCCAGCAGCCTTTTTTGGCAAAAATGGAAAAGCCAATCAACTTCATTTGGGGTTGCAATGAGATACTACTTCACACCCACTAGGATGGCTATTATTTAAAAATCAGAAAATAGCAAGTGTTGGCTAAGATGTGGAGAATTGAAACCCTCAGATATTGGTGGTGGGAATGTAACATTGTACAGCCACTGTGGTGAACAGTTTGGTGGTTCCTCAAAAAGCTAAACATAGAATTACCATATGATCCAGCAATTCCACTCTTAGAGATATGCCACAAATCATTGCAAGCAGGGACTCCAACAGATACTTATATACCAATGTGAATAGCAGCATTATTCACAATAGCCAAAAGGTGGAAAAAACCTAAATATCTATTAACAGATTAATGGATGAACAAAATGTGGTATATTCAGACAATGAAATATATTCAGTCATAAAAAAGAATGGTGTTCTGACATATAGATGAATCTTGAAAGCATTATGCTAAGTGAAATAAGCCAGACATAAAAGGACAAATATTGTATGATTCCATTTATCTGAAATATATAGAATAAGCAAATTCATAGAGACAGAAAATAGAATTGAGTTTGCCAGTGGCTGGAGGGAGGAGGAATGGGACCCAAAATTTCTGTTTTGCTTGATGAAAATATTTTAGTAATGGATGGTGGTTATGATGGCACAACATTGTAAATGTGATAAATGTCACTGAATTGTACTCTTAAAAATGGTTAACATGGAAAATTTATATATGTACATATACATCCACCTCAAAAAAGTAAATTATAAAAAAAGTGAGCTTTTGCAGGCAATCAAAGAGGGTTACCCAAGGGTGCTGTTTTATTGTTCTGTCTCCTGATATTAAATTATAGTTAAACTTCAACTTCTGCTCCTACCTTTTTCTTGTGACCAAATGCCTTCCTTGTTCTCAATTCCAATGACTGTGTTCTTCCATGACTGAATCCTAGTCTTTATAAAATTCCCAGTAGCTTACTTACTATAAGATCTGCAAGGAGATAGGAGGACCTGGCTATGATGTCCTAGCAGGAAAGGGGGAACACAGGAGACTAAAGATCTTGAGAGTTTTAGAATAGGCAGTGAAATATAAAGCTGAATTCATGGGCATGGGGGCATTCACTAATGAGTCAGGTGTCAATATAATGACAAGCACTTGTGACACACAGTTTTACTGGGATAGTTCCTTAATGCCTGGATTTGAAAATAGTTTTTAAAATAAGTAGATGCCAGCACTTCCTTGGCCTACTATTGGGAAAGTGGTCACAAGTCTCAAGGAGATGAGAGTGTTAGAATAGGCTTATGATGTATAACCTCACAACTCATTACCTAACTATATTCCTCAGGACAGTCCAGAGAACACTCTTTTCATTTTAGTAATAAGGAATGCATTGGTGAGGGGGCCATTTGCATCTCTGATATACTTGGTAGTGGCCGATTGTATAGGATGAGGTTGAGAGGGAAACTGGATTCCCTACCATCAAATGGTGAACAACAGAAGCCAGGTGGTAACTCTTAAATAACCAATATGGACACCGTAGTGCTCAGCCCAGATCCCTTGTTTAGAGCCAGTGCACCCGCTGTTGGGAATATTGGTTGCTAATGGCTCACAGATGTGTCTGTCACTGAGAAATGTCCCACCCAAAGTTATACCTTTTCCCAGGCAACCTGTGGCTAATGACTGGAAGATGTGGAGATACAAAGGCCTGACTTCCTTGCCTCAATTTTGGACAACTCTGAAGGGCCATCCTGGTGCTAGAGCTCTCTGTAGGATCAACTGAGGCCTCAGTGATAACTGCATTGTGGATCAGCTTCTTCCTCTGACCAACCCTGTTCTTTACTTCCTTCAGCTGTATCTCTTAAAAGCACTCCCCAATAAAGCTTCTGCATGCAACTCTTCATCTCAGAGTTTGTTTTCAGAGAACCCAAATTAAGACAGTTGGTACCATATGTGTTCTGGAACCAGACTCTAGAATGGCACTTTAGAGCTGGATCACTCACCAGCCAACTGGAAATGAGAACTCCATCACTGGTGGGAGCTGGAATATGGTTAGCCTCCAGCATGCTGTCACAGTGCAACTGATAAAACTTTCACCAGCAGTGAACTGGGGTGGGAGACCAGTGGAAGGGGATGCTCTGACTGGTATAATATCTCTGTTGCTTAAGGTATCTGAAAGAAATGATTCTATGGGGACAATGGAATTGTGTGGCTGTTGCTGGGTGCCACTGATTCATTGAAGAGAGAAAATGTCAGACTCAGGGTGATTAATCACCAATTCAAGACAAAATGTGAAAGCAAGGGGGTCTGTTTGGTAGCATGTAAGTGGACTCTAATGTCCTACAGCCAAAGTACAGAAAGAGTAAAGGGCCAAGCTCAGGACTTAATCATAAACGTGTGGAGCTTCATGCCAAGGTCATGGCGGGACCCTGAGATTTGGGATGGGAGTATCTGGGTATATGTATTTGAAAACTCTGGTCTTCCAAATTCCCTGAAGCCACTGGGTCTGCAGAAGTAAGCCCTATCCATCACCAGAATATAGAAGAACCCCTTGATTGCAGAGGATGCAAATGATGCAATTGCTTTATAAGACAGTGCTTGTCTCTCTCCTACTTCCCTACCTACTCCCCCACCTCCTCTCTCAATAACCAAACCAATAACAAAGATCAAATCTCACCATAGCCTGACCAGGGATGTGTTAGGTTAACTAAGTAGGAAAAACTAAATACAGAAGTAACTACAGGATCTGGCCAGAAGATTATGCCTGGGACTAGTTCCTGAGGGTGCTGAATGAAGGAGGTAAAACATAAAACAACTGAATATAGGATAATTTACTGAAATTGGAACAATCTCCTATAACACAGGATTTAATACCCTGTCGAGGACCCCAGAGACAGTGCTAATATACTACCAGGAGTGCTCCTGGAAGCTTGGAAAAAGCAATATCCATACTAAGTGAAGAAGAAATGTAGGAACTTCCATGGCAGATGGTAAAAGAAAGGATCAAAAGAAGAGGGCATATGGAAATGGACATACTGCACATGTCTAAAAACCCCCACTAACCAAATATGTTCTGCACTCTGAAGAAATGTGCTCGAGAGAAGACACCAGCATTGTTGAGAAGCTCTGTGTTGGTTGTCCTCTTCCTCAGCTTAGGCCAGGGATGATGGTAGAGATGTTATTACAGAACTGGATTCTCTAAGAGAAATGGGGTTTATGGGTAGCAATGCTTAAACATCAGAAGCAATGTAGGTGCAATTATCACAATTAGTGGCAAGATCAGAGTGGCAGCCAGGGGAGGTCTGACTTGCAGGGATCTGTGGGATGGTTAATTATCAGGAGAAGGTTAATTAACAGGCTGCTGCTACCCAGTGAGGGTAGAGGAGAATATGGTTGGTGCTCAGGATACCCTGGTGTGTCTTTTGGTGCTTCCATGCCCATTCTTAATAATAAATGAACAAGTACAGTAGGTATATCCTGAGAAAGGAATGGTAGCTAGGGACTCAGATCCCTCAGAGATGAAGAGTCTGGGTCACCCCGCCAGGCAAGCCACCTAGACCAGCAGAGTTGCTAGCTGAAGGTGAGGGGAATTGAGAATGGGTGGGGGGCGGGGGGATAATGAGTATTAGTTATGGTCTCCCAATTACTTTGCCTATTCTATATAGTGGAGGAAATGGCCCAAAGAATGAACATGGACTCCTGGGAAATGGCAAATAGTTTGGTTAGTTAGAGGTCTGGAAGGAAGAAGACAAGGAATTCTATGGAAGAGGTGAAAACCCTGTGATAGTGGGGAAAATGCATGTGAACCTTTGAGTAAATGGCCACCAGAGGGTACCTACCACAGAAGAGGTTCTTGACAACCAGGAGAAGAGTTTGACCCATCCTGTTGCTGTCAGCCATCCTCTCTCCTCAGCCATCCCTATTCTTGCTTAATGAGCCCATGGATACAGTGGCCATGGTGAAAGGAGTTGGATCTCTCCATGGACCCAATGCCATGGACCCCCTCTCATTAAGTCTGATTTAGCTCCTGTCACTGCTGAGTCCAACATGTAGGCAGCAGAGACAGATACTGAACCCTCAAACTAACACCATTCCTCAAGGAAACCAGCCAGTCACATGATGTTAGGTCAATTACATCCAATCCCTTTCACCTTGGAGGAAGTAAGAATCCATCCTTATTAGAATCAACACATACTTTGCATATGGGTTTTCCTTGCCTGCCTGCAGCGCTTCCATCAGTACATTCACACATCTGAAGACTTACAGAATACCTGATGTAAGTCTTATATCTCCGACATTATATCTCCCACAAATTGCCTCAGGTCAAGGGGTAGTAACCTCTTGCATGGTTGAGGCACTGTCCTTGGGAATGTAGTATATGTATTGAATCATTGGCTGATATATAGTACTTTATCACCAATAATTAGAATGCATGGCTTTAGGAACCAAGGGTGGAAGTAGAAGATGCCCTACTGAAGATCATACTCAATGACCTACTTGTGGAATTTGTGGTTGCTCTTCCAACAACATATAACATATATGTATGTGTCACATATAATATGTGTGTATATGTGCATGTGTTCATGTATATGTGTGTGTACATACATATACACATGATGGCTATAATGACCATGCTGTAAAGCATACATTCAACACCCTGGAGATTGCAAACATGCCTTCTACTTAAAGCAGTGTGTTGCATTTATGCTGATTTAATCATTAGCAATAATAAGAGGCCAATTATACTGTTCAAGAGTAAGATGTTTTACAAGAAAATGACAAAAAGATACGTGTAATCATTGAAATACCAGTTTACCATCAGATAGGATGTACAATAATCCTTTAGCAAGCTTAAGCTTTTACATATTAATGAAAATATTAGAGAGCAGGAAGATGTCTCTTACAGTGCTTCCTAGGTCCTTACAATAAAGCAAATGCCTCTGCTGCTTGGCCTGATTACTGGTACATGCTGGTGAGGATAATGCTGTTTCATGGGCTCTTCCCTCCCCACCACTGGGGCCTAGGGTGATTTCTTAAAAGCAGAGCTGTATAGAGATTGATATTGAGGAGGGGAAAATTCATTTAGACGTATGGCAACATCTCTGGGACAATCATTATGGATCTCATACATAGTAGATTTACTCTGTAGAGATATGCTGGCAAGGCTGTATTATACTTAAACCTATGATTAACCAGCTACCAGAGACAACAGGACATTTAAAATCTTATTCCAAAACCAACTAACCATCTCAAGTCTCAGGACTACTAAAATGTATTTAAAATTACCTGCAGGACACAATGCTCTTTAAAGGGTTTGGACTAGATTATGTCCTCAATACTCCCTTTCCGGACAACTATACCTCACAATGTAAAAGCTAATGAAGTAGAAAAAAAGGCAACCTGTTGACTAAAGGGAGTGAATAAGAAACTAAAGAAAATAAATCAATAATAAGTCTATAGGGAAACTCCTTTCTTGGTCAGTTAAGGCTGTTCTCATCCTTTCTTCCATCTGAAGATGTTCATTCTTGGATCCCTGCTGGATGAAATATCTGCCTTTTAAAATAGCTTTATTGAGAGAGAATTCATGTACTTTAAAATTCACCCATTTAAAGTACACGATTCAATGGTTTTTAGTATATTCACAGATCTGCACAACCATCACCACAGTCCATTTTAGATCATTTTCATGAAACCACATACCCTTTAGCTATTACCCTCCAATCCCCTTCCCTTCCCTTCTCTAGCCATAGGCAACTACTAATCTAATTTCTGGCTCAATAGATTCCTTTGTTCAGAATATTTCATATAAATGTAATCACAATCATGGTCTTTTGTGACTGGCTCCTTCACTTAGCACAATGCCTTCAAGGTCTGTTCATGTTAGTGGTATGTATCAGTACTTCATTTCTTTTTATAGCTGAAAAATATTCCATTGTATGGAATACCAATGTATACCACATTTAGTTTATTCATCAGTTGATGTACATTGGTATCATTTCCCCCTTTTACTATTATGAATAATGCTGCTACAAACATTGATGCACAAGTTTTTGTGTGGACATATGTTTTCATTTCTAGATATAGATTTTCTGGGTTATATGGTAACTCTCTGATTAATCATTAGAGGAACTGAGAGACTTTTTCCAAAAGTGGCTGCACCCTTTTACATTCCCCCTAGAAGTGTATAAGGGTTCTGATTTTTCCACATCCTTGGTAACATTTGTTACTATCTGATTTTATGATTCTAGTCATTCTAGCAGATGTGAAGTGGTATTTCATTGTGGTTTACATTTCCATTTTCCTGATGACTAATGACGTCAAGCATCTTTTCATGTGCTTCTTGGCCATTTATATATATTCCTTGGAGAAGTGTCCATTCATATCTTTTGTCATTTTTAAATTAGGTTATTTGTAATTTTATTACTGAGTTGTAAGGGTTATCTTTTCTGGATATACGATTTGCAAATATTTTATTCTGTTCTGTGGGTTGTCTTTTCACTTTCTTGATGGTGTCCTTTGGACTTACCCCTGTTTTTTTTTTTTTTTTTTTTTAAGATTTTTAGGTCTTTGATCAATTTTGAGTTAATTTTTTGTGTATGGTGTGAAGTTAAGTGTCCAACTTCATTTTTTTGAATGTGAATATCCAGTTGTCCAACCTCATTTATTGAAAAGACTATTCTTTCCATATTAATGGTCTTGGCACCTTTGTCAAAAATATTTGACCAAAGATGAGTGTATTGCCTTTTATTTTAAACTTGAAAATTACAGAGAAGACAACTCAAATATCAATCAATAGTGAAAAGGATACTTTCATGTGGAAATCTACCCAGCAATGAAAATAAACCATGAACAATACAGCTATGGTTCACTAATATAATGTTGAGCAAAAGAAGGATATAAAAAGGATACATACTGTAGGATTCCATTTACTAGAGTTCAGAATCTGGGAAACTGGACTGTGTTAGGATGCAGACATAGGTGGTGGAAATCTAGCAGAAAAATAAGGAAATGAGCATCACAGAACTCAGAATGGAGATTACATTTGGGAAGAGGTCAGAAAAGGATTATGATTGGGGAAGGATTCATTGGGCTGCTAAAGTGCTTGTACAATTTTTTTCTTGACTGGATGGTGGTTATAGAGCATTTGCTTTGTAATTGTTTGTAAACTCTACAAGTATGTTTTATGTACTCTGTGTTTCACATTTTTAAATGTTTCACATTTTAAAAATGCAGATAAATACAGAGAAAAAAATATGTTAAAAACAGTAGCTGCATTACCCAGAACTAGTTTTAATATATCCTTTTTTTTAGAAATAAAAGAAATGGGACCCTACAGATCAAAGTGAAGTCTCTTATGAGCTACTCCCCAGTCCCATCCTCCTTCCCCATATGAAGCAACTACAACATGAACTTGGTGTGTAGTCTTCCTGTTGTTTTTAAATTTTTTTTTTTTTTTATCATTTTACTATACATGTCTATCCATGAATAACAAATTTCCTTGGGTATTTTTAAACTTTACATAAGCTCTGGGATACATGTACTATATTTCTCTGCTAACTTGCTTTTTTCCCTCAACATAATTTGTTAGATCTATCTATATTGATACATAAAAAGTGACTCTGCCTCTTCATACTTTAATTTCCTCATCAGTAAAAATAATGATAATAATGGTGTCTACTATATTGAGCTGTTATGAGGTTTTAATGAGTTAATATTTATAAAGCATTTAGAGCAGTGTCTGGCACATATTAAGGGCTGTATGTGTCCGTTAAGTAAATTAAGTAAGTAATTTTACCTGCTACATAGAATACCCTCAAATGACCATTTATGCATTTATTTATTTATCTATCTCTCCACTAGTGGACATTTGGAGATTTTCAACATTTAAAATGATTTTTCAAAGGCTATAATAAATAACAGCATATTCCTATCTCTTTCAAACATATATTTGGCATCTTGCCCACACCTGTAGAGATCAGCATGTCCTGGTTCTGACTTTAATAAGTGTGGGAGGTGAGCAAGTCCTCACATCTTCTGGAATTCAGGGGAAATGGTTAAAGCCCAGGGCTTTGAAAGATGACGCTCTAGAGGAGTTGGGGGTGGGGGGCAGAATCACTCACACATACTGGGCACCTACTTGATTATAAGTTTTGTGACTACTTTATCTCACTCATTTTTCAGATGAAGAAACAGGTTTAAGATGTTAAGGAACATGCTTACAAGTGCATGCGCTTTAAGGGAGGAAGTGGAGTGCAAAAGACCTAATAAAAATGGAAGGATTAAAGGTCAGGAAAAAAAATAGGTAAAGAGTTTACCTAAGAAGGAGGAATAAAAAGTGAAAATTGGATCGACCCCAAAGGCCTGGATCTGATGAAAAGCTCTGGGCACACGTAGGCTGAGGCTCAGGAGGGACAAGCATGTGCCTTGATCAGCATCTTTGCCCAACTCTGCCCTTTAAGAAGGCCCAAATGGTGTTTTTTGTTTTTTAAAATTTTTTTAAGAAGTTGGGAAGGGAGGAAGAAGTGGTATGGGAGAATAGAAAGGGCTATGCTACCGAGATGGTTATTGAAAGTTGACAGCTGCCAAACACACTGTGTCTCTGGCAGCACCTGTTGAGTGTGCCGTGGTGGTGGGGAGAATCAGATGAAGAAGGACAGCTGCATACATGCCAGCAGCAGCAGGATGCTGTGCTGGGTTCGTGCTCTGCCAGCGGAAGATGTGCCAAACCCGCTGGCCCCGATTCAGATGGCTGGGTGTCGACTCAGCCTGCCAGCGAGTAAGCCCAGGGAATACATTTGCATTAACACCACTGGGCCACTTCCCCCCCACGCCTACCTCCTTTATCCCTCCCCCACTGCACGTAACGTAGTTTGTCTTCCCAGAATGTCATCTTCAGGCTGCTTTTCAGAATCTGTATTTCCGTGAAACATGAGGTAAGCCAGATGCTGTCCTGAATTGCCTCGAGGAAGCCACCACCAGCAGTGGAGAGCAAGACAAAAAAACTCCATCTCAGGTTTTTGGCAATTGGCTAGAAAAACATACTGGGTAATTTTAATTGTGTGTGGGTGTGCGAAAAGAAAGAATACATGGGCTTTTCCATTTTATCTCAGGCAAACATTATGCTCACCCAGACCCTTCTTTTGTTCAAGTACCTTGAAATTTGGGGGATTCTCAGCTAAGCCGGGAGAGTTTCACAATTGCAGTGGGGTGGTATAGGAAAAGTTTAGTTCTGCCTGTAAAATTGCTTCCTAAGATGGAGAAGTCTCATATATGTCTAATTTCTTATCTTGTCTCAAGATACCTCAAGGCTCCAGGGATACCCTTGAAGAATAAGTCTCAGAGCTGGATGAGGGACTTTTTTTCTTCACAGACTACTGTTTGTGATTTTAAAAGACACACACACACACACACACACATATTGGCAGTCACTTCATGCCAGCATGCAGTAGAGGTGGTGAGAGAAAGAAAGCCTTAAGGAAGAGAGAGTCTTTGTGGATTACTGTTTTTGACAGCCCCACTCCCAGAAGTTTTAGTGAGTGACTAGACCTCAAATGATAGAAAGTATCCTGTTCTTATTTCTGAGCTTCACAACAAAATACTATACTTCTTGAAAAAAGGCTATCATTTCAACCGTGTTGTGTTTGTGAACCGAACCACGGACCTCCCATGTGGTAGGTGGGAGCCCACTCGCTTAAGCCACATCCTCTTCCCCATGCAAAGACTTTTGATTAGTCACTTTGAGTAAGATGAAAATGAGGTGGCCTCCTTGATCATGTTTCTTGTTTCAGAAAGAAGAGATGAAGATTTATGGCCAATTACATGCCACCCTTTTTAATTTCACTTGTTTTGTATGCATTTTATTCAATAAACCCAATTCCTTCTCTATATTTTTCTTCTTTGATATGCAATATTTTCTTATTGAGAATTTAACTTTAAATGTAGTGGTTTGAAGTTTGAAGACCTCTTCCAAGGTATTATGCCCCATCTTTCAAGACAATGGCTTAAAAATATGTTTCTAAGTGGCAGAATACTTTGTTCAAAGGAAATAGTAGGCAGTCATCCAATATGTAAATGATGGGTAAAAGAGGAGGTGGAGTGCATGTGTGTGTGTGTGTGTGTGTGTTTGTGTGTTTAAGGGTGTGGAGTCCAGCTTACTGGACTGCCCCCTTCTCCACTGCTCTCTTGTGACAAATTTCCATTAGTGGCCCACGAAACCCAATGTGTATTCTCATCACATGGGAGCCTTATGCTCAGGCCAAACTATAATGATCCACGTTCTCCTCTGTCTCTTGCACAGATATAGAAAGAGCTGAGTGGAAATTCAGGAGACAGAAATGGTTCCCTTGGGATTTTTTTCACAGTTATCTGGTTGTCATGAGTCATGCCAGGATTACAGAGTTTGGGATCTGCAGACATTTATAATAGAAATATGATAAGAGAACTTGCAATGGCTGGGCTGAGAGACATGCTCACAGCGAAAAAGCAGGGTGTTTGGTAAAGAAGTTCACTTCTGAACTTCTGTGTACAAAGATGAAACAAAAGTCACTCTTTATTGAACACACCACATGTTTAGTTTCTTCTGAAACTAAAATGACCTATTTTATATGGGATGTTTTAATTTTGTGTGTGTGTGGTTGTTCAGTGACATTTTCCTTACCAACCATGACTTATCCAACTCTTTGCCTTGGCATCATACAATAGAACTAATACCTATATTATGTATATTAAATTACGATTTTTTATGTCCATGCTCCTCTCCTCAAATAAATTCAAATGCGTATAGGATGAAAGGTGATTTACATATGACATTTTTAGCCTCCAATATCTAGGAAGAGCATTGAAATATTTATTTCACAAAGAGAAACCTAAAACTATTGATAGTCTGTCCTGCTTGTTAAAGGAAAAACAGAGTTTACTTCATAACTCTGCTGATAAAAGTCCATGTATGTCTCTTGGCACAATTAACATGAACAGAAATGATCAAGCAGCAACCTTTATTTAACTTAGACTGTGTGTTGTGGGTTATCTTCTTTAAGCTTTTCATCCTAGGTAAGCATTATATAAACTCAGTTCAAAAGTCTTCACTTCCTAGTTATATTTTCATTCTAATCATTCTTTTCTTTTCCTATCCTTAAAACTCTTGTATAGGGAAGCAGATGTGGCTCAACCAGTTGGGCACCCACCTACCACATGGGAGGTCCTGGTGTCTCCTAAAGAAGATGAGCAATGAGCTAGATGTCACACTCGCTGCAACAAGCAGATGCCACAAGCCAGCAGACACCACAGCCTGTGGGGAGTGGATTTGGCTTAGGCCGTTGGGCACCCACCTCCCATGTCAGAGGTCCCAGGTTCAATTCACCTGCCTCCCATGTTGGAGGTCCCGGATTCAGTTCCTGATGACTCCTGGAGAAGGAAAGCAAACAATAAGCAGAAAGATGAGAAAAACATCTGAGGGAGAGGGTGATAAATTAAAAGGAAAAAAAAGTAAATAAATAAATCTAAAAAAACTCGAGTTTAATTATATTTCGTATCTTACATTTTTTGCTTTTGTTAATGAGCTGTTTCAAAATACTGTCTTCTATGTGCATATTTTATCCTTACAATTTGATCATAAATTTCATGAGGGCAGGGACTTCTTCAGTTTTCTCAACGAGCACCAAGTTCAGTCTTTTGCTCACATTGATCTATGAAGGAAATGAGTTTTATTGCCAATTAACACACTCTTACTTCTCCTTAATATGTGAATACTCACCAACTTATTCAGTTGGTTTACACTGAGGGGAAACAAACTGCTTTTCTAGTCAGAATAAGCAATGTTCAATAGGAAGGTAAATCTGTTGCTGCAGAAATAATATAAAAGTACTTCAAAGCAAAGTATTGCATTGTCCACTCTCTGCTGTCCTTAAACAGAAATCACTATTATTCAATTAAAATTGCATTCATTATAAGAAGTAGTAGTTCTAAAAAGATTCCAAGCACCCATGACTTCAGAAATGTTCAATCATCTTGTCACATAGGAGAAGTTGATTGGTTCGGCAGACTTTGATGCATTTTTATGAAAGTGCATTAATTCTTCTTTGCATTGTATTCTGGTAAATCCAGAGGGTTTAAAAGTGGCTGCTGTTGTTTTATAATATGTATTAACTTAACTTTTATTTTCAATTTATATTTCACTTTTGATAATATTGTATTTGGCCTAAGATATAAAGGAAGGTGTCCTGGGATTTAAAAACAATAGGAAGAGTTCTAACTTCCTTTGTTGAAGTTTGTCAGGTCTCGTGACTATCACCAGCCTTACTCAGCCTCCCTCTCAGCAGCAGGTATCTTCAGCGGTTGTACAATGTATAAGAGAGTCAGACCTGGGTTTGGATCCTGCTCTAACCAGATATGTGGCGTGCAATCTTGGGCATGTTTCTTAACTTTGTTCATCCTCAGTTTCCTCATCTGTAAAATGAAGATCTTGGAGGTCATGAGGATTAAGATAAGGACTGTCAAATACTAATTCAGTTCCAGACCCCCATTAAGTACTCCATAAATGTTAACTGTCCTGTTAGCAGAAGCTCCTCGAAATCGTAATTCGATTCCACAAAGGAAGGCTCTGCTTTCACTTCTTCTCCGGATCCAAGCCATGAAAGTGTGCTTCCCAGTAATATTGGCTGTACTTGGTCAAGTCCCAGATTCTCTCTAGTTTCATTTGGTAGAAGATCTCACACAAACCTGCAAATAAATGTGAGCCAAAGTGAAAGTAGGGTCTTTGCAAGTACTTGCAGAAAGTAAATCTTACAGTGGGTTATATTTGAGTAGCAACAACATTTACCAGGAAGCTCATTGTAATGTGATACCTGGCTTCCAGGCTCTGGGACATCTTAGAAAGTAGCAATTTTACATCTCGGGGCTTTGTCACCTTCTCCTGTTAGGTGATGTCTGAAGTATATATATATATTTTTTACCTTGCTCTGAATTCTACCTTCTAATCGGATTTCTCTATTAAGATCTCAGTGATATTTCAGCTTGCTTCACACCTTCTTGCTCACTTCCCAATTTCAGAGAGACTTCCATTGGGTTGGGAATTCTGTCCAATCTTTCCTTCCAGCATCAGATGAAACCATCTGAACTGAAGCACTCGCAGACATCCCTTCAAATCACCATGCTGTTGAAAGTCAGATTGTTGAGATGGTGGTCACCCTGTCAATCTGTCAGCGTAGGGTCTGACTGCTAAAGAACAAGAAATGTTAAGTGACAGAGCGAAGCTGAGAAAGAATCCCACCACGGAGCCCAGAGTGTCTCCATCCTCCTGTCCCCCTGAGATGCTGTGCCTTATCAAGGCTTAATTTCAATAACAAATTTCAGTTATTGAAAAAAAGTCTTTCTTTGCTGCTCGGGTCGTCTCTCAATTACTATTTTGAAATTAGAATACTATTTGTTTTATTTTTAAATTAAAAAATATTAAAATACAAAGAGAAAAAATGCCATTTATAGATCTATCACCCAGAAATAACAACTGTTGACTAAGTGGCATATTTACTATTAATGTTTATAAATAAGAAAAAAGCACTCTATTTCATTTTATAAAAATGAAGTATAAACTTAGAAAAGAATTCAGAAATAAATAATATTAACATTATATTGGATGAATACATTTTTAGATTCTCTCTTTCTCTTGCAAACATACACATGCCCATATACACACATGTGGACAAATAGAAATTCTTTTATAAAACTGGGGCCATATTCTATATCTTATTTTTAATAAAACAAAAACAAACTACATGTCATTAAAACTAAATGGATGGAAAAAAAGACTTTAGGAATTGTTGAACTTTAAATGTTTTTCCCCCATAAGAATTAATATTTTCCAAGTGATATATCTAATTTTAGAAAAGAGATAACAAACTTTGAATAACATTTATGCATGTTTCAATATTAAATCATTAGCCTTTGCAGTGAAATAAGAAATCATGAGAACCTTCACACACCCTCTCATTTCCCTTCCCTTCCTTCCCAGTTTTTGTTACATTATAATTTTTATAATGTAAATGTTTATAATATTAAGATTACAATCTTTAAAATATCATATTAATTTACTGATAAATTTAAATGAAAGTGATGTTCATAGCCAGTCCTTTTACAACAGCATCTCCATTTTAGATTATAACTTGGATTAATCACATAAGAAGATGGATTTAATAGTTAAGCTGCTTTCTCAAGAAGGGATATGAATGGAGTATTTCTGAGTTAATTTTTTTCTAGTTTGAGAATGTCTACCTGTAGCTTTCCTACAAAAACTAACATTTGACTGGTAGATATGATTTTCTTGGATAACATTTTATTCTCTTCAGAATCTTAATCTGAATTAGATTTGTGTAACTGCCACCTCAATCAAGATACAGGACTATTCCATCACCTAGAAGATCTCTCTCATGCTACCCCTTTATAATCATCCCACTATCTCTAGCAGAGAAAGTGGAGAGGATAATAAATCATCATTGCTTGTGAAAGAGTAAGAACAGATGTATACACTCATACTTTAAAAGGCATATAGGGAAATATACGAAGATTATGGGTACCGTTATCTGCAGATATCCCTGCAAATGGAAACCCAGAAAAATCTATGAGCTGAGCATCTACTGCTTATCATTTAGCTAAGAATATCTGCTTTGATTAAAGCTAGTAACAATGAAACTTGTGTTTGGATTTGAAATGTGTGTTTGAATTTCATGAAACATACATATTATATCAAGAAATTCAAATCACTTTAAAAAGTTATATCATTAAGACAAAGATGTATTTAAACAAGTTGAAATATAAAGAAGGATAATTAACACATTTGCCAACTCTTCTTTCTAACCTGTTTGGTTTTTAGACATACTCTGTCCGCCACAATCTACCCCATGCCCCACTCCATCAGCCTTAGTATGAGAATAGAAACTGCAGAGATGGTTTACAGTAATCACTCAGCAAAAGAGTAATAGAACACTTTCAGTTTATTGAGTGACATTGTTCTACTCCATTGCTGAAGTACATACTTTGGATTGGCCCACTCAACATTCAGCCTCCTTCTTGTCTGCTTTCCTGTACTGCAGAAACTAGAAATCTGAAAACCACATTTTCTTGACTCCCTTGCAGCTAAGGTCTCCAATGTAATTTGGTTTCATCAGTCATGTGTTTGCCAAAGACATCAACACAGAATGAAATCAAGGATTGTCAGCTCTGCTGCTTTGGAGCTATGCCTAGAAATTCAGCCTAGAATCTGTTACTTCAGCTGTCCCACCAATTTTATAGGCTATGCTGTACTGTGTAATAAGTCCATTTTGCCTCAGTGAGCCAAAGTAGATTCTGTTTTCTGTAACTGAATGCTGACCAATATAACTACCTTTGGTCAAAGTTTCTGGATTTGAGTTCTTTATATACAATAGTATCACTTAAATATAAATAGTATGTAGTAAACATAGGATTTGATGCTGAGCACCCAGAAAGTTTTTTTATTATTTTATTTTTAAATAAACTGTATTGTTTTTCTTTGTTCAAAATGGCAATAGTTTTATAACTTTTTTCTGATCATAAAATAAACTCATGTTTATAACAAATATTTCAGTCAATAGTCAAAAGAATAAGGTAGAAACTAAAAATTTATTTACAAACCATTACCTGAGATACTCTCCATTTTTTCTCTGTGCCTGGACATATATAACACAGATATTTTATAAAATCAAGAATGTAATAAAATAATGCTCTGTAACATGCTTTTTAAAAAAAGATTTATTTATTTACCACCCCCCCCACCATTGTTTTTGGGCTTGCTGTCTCCTCTCTGTGTCCATTCACTGTGTGTTCTTCTGTGTCTGCTTGTCTTCTCTTTAGGCAGCATGGGGAACTGATCCTGGGGCCTTCTGGAGTGGGAGAGAGGTGCTCAATCTCTTGCTCCCCCTCAGCTCCCTGATCTGCTGTGTCTCTTATTGCCTCTCTTCTGTGTCTCTTTTTGTTGCATCATCTTGCTGTACCAGCTCTCCGCACAAGCCAGCTCACCACGCAGGCCAACTTGCCCTCACC
Organism: Tolypeutes matacus; assembly: GCA_026826555.1. NCBI lineage: Eukaryota > Metazoa > Chordata > Mammalia > Cingulata > Chlamyphoridae > Tolypeutes > Tolypeutes matacus. Next base: position 14,017,898 of record JAKSZT010054193.1, read on the forward strand.
AGGAGGCCCCAGGAATCGAAACTTGGACCTCCTATATGGTAGACAGGAGTCCAATCACTTGAGCCACATCTGCTTTCCTGTAATATGCTTTTCACCTGATATATTGTGAACATATTTCCATATCAAATATACATCGTCATTATTAAACTCTTAGGAGATATTGTATATACCTACCATAAATTTTTATAACCCATCCCGTTTTGAATATTCCAGTTGTTTCTAATTTTCAGCTGCTACGAACAAAGCCAAAATGAACATATTTCTACATATTCAGTTTCTTTTCTATTTATTTTCATCATGTAAATTCCTAGAGAAGCAATTTCCAAGTCCATTTTAAAGGCTTTTGCTATGGATGGCCAGATTGTCCTTTACAAAGATTATGTCCAATTTCAAAGTTGCCAGAGCAGCTAGTGCCCATTGTTTTGCTTGTCACCAACACTGGGTATAAATGATTCTGAGAATCTGATAGGGAAAACCCAGTATCAGGCTGTTTTCTTCCTCTTCTCTTCTCATTAAAAAGGAATCTATTTCTCTAGTTTTTTGGTTTTTTTTTCCTTCTTTCTATGGATCAGTATTTGATTTTTTTGGCTTCTTTAGTTTAGGACTTTTATCCAGACATGCTCCTTATCATGATGTTAAATATCATGGGTTTAAAAGCTGCAGTTATTCTTCGAGTATATTTGAAATATTTTTGAAGTGGAAACTGTATCAGATGGTACATTTCACGTGCACTTTGACTTTGTAATTTCCATAGCATTCGCTTTAGCAGCACTCTAGGAAGCAGAAGGGACAGCGTCAGACATTGAGGCTCATGGAGGACACCCCCCTGGAAATCTGACTATGGTTCTGGGGTGTGAGTTATCAGAGCTTATTTGATTGCTACCTCTGGATACACCGAGTCTCTCTTCAAACAACCACAGGGCTCATTGCTATTATTAATCTGTTTCTCTGTTGCCAGATTTACAGCTTCAGAGTAAGAAAATATTATCTGAGCAAATATTTAAGCAGAATTCTCTACACTGTTATGCTTCATTAAAGAACAGTTCTCATTCAGATTGTTCCGAAGTAAAGTGAAATGCTCCAAATAAACATTCTCTGGTGTTCCACAGCATTTTTTTCCACAGTAGAAAGACAAGGGCTTCTCAGGAAAAAGGGCTTTATGTGATGAATGAGCTCTTCTCTTTTATTTATGCCCCTCTACCAGAATTTGGTCTGTGGCAGGAAAGCATTGTGACTGGCATGGGTAAAATAACAGAGCAGTTTGTGTGCACACTTGTGCAAAGAGGCTAAATATGGATGGGTATTTTGCTGGATTGGTAAGCATAAAAGTGTCACCTGTACAGTATACTATGGTACATACAATACCAGGACTTCTATACTAATATAGGAGCTTTCCCTCCCTTTTCTGCTTCAGTTGGCCCCTCCTTATTCCTCCGTTGAAGGTACATGCTTTACAGAGTACCAGGTGTAAAGTGATTATAAAACAAAGAAAAAGTTGATATAGAAATTATTGATCTGGAGAAGTAGTGTTGGTACAACAAACTCGTGTGAATCATCACAAAAAAACACTGGAAAATATCCATCACTGAAAATTTTGAAGGTGTTGGGGAACTTGTCTTTCTGGTATGTTTCTTATTGACACAGGTGGTTTTAATATATTTTTGTGTTTTCTCTTAAAAACAGTAAATTGAGGAGCAGTGTCTTTTAGTTGGTTTTGCTCACATCAAAAACTGCCTATTAATGTTATTATTGATAATGGCCTTACAAGTGGAAGAAAAGCCAATCAGCTTATGGAGTGTCCTGGATTGGCCAATCTTTCAACCTCCTATTCAGTCCTTCTCAGTTACGTAAATTCAGACACAATAAGAGAGATTTCTTTTCTCTTAATATCTTTCTCCATCATGTTTTTATATCTGTGTCCACTGACAGATGACTGGCACTAGCTTCTATACTTTATTTTAAATGAAAGCTTTTTAGAGTAAAGGCCACTGAGTTCTGATCTCTGTTTCCAGAAAGGGCACACTAGAGTGTCTTTGGGCAGATCAATCCATTCTATTGTGTAGTAACTTCGATGAAAGTTGGGGCATGTTTGTGTAATGGGTTGCTTGAAAATCTCTTGGAATCGGGTGGTATAGATTTTTTTTTTTCAGCATACATATTCAAGGAAAACCACAATTTTAAAAAATTTGGATCACAAAATTGCGTTTAGAGTTACATATAAAAATATCAAACTTTTATCTTACATTTAAAAATAGATATTTTATTGTATTTTTAAAAAATCTAGCTCTATCTTGTTACTTCGTTATCACAAAGAAGAGAGAAGTGAAATCCGTATTTAAAAGGCTGCAGAACATTGTGCATTTAAAGTACTCAGCAAGTTATTCCCTAAAGCACTCCATATGATATGTAAATCTTTTGATCTTTCACAAAATGCATGAATACTATAAAGAATAATGAGTACAAGCTTGGAAAATATAATATTGACTGTCAGTGTAGTGCACTTAGCCACAATTATTATTTGCATGGCTTTTGCAACATAGCTGAAGGGGATACTTCTGTGAATATGTTAAGTACATGTGCATCTCTGCTAAAGAAGATTTAATTTTATAAGAAAGACTTCTTTTTCCCTTTACCCTTCCACTAGTTATTCTTTTTTGAAAACCATTTTCTCAAGATAGAAAGCATCTTTGAGGAAGGGTAGAATTGACTAGGATTTAAAGAGAAGCCCTGCTATCCTGTTGTTATTATTATCATATGATGGATAAAATAATTTGACTTTGGAAAGCATCACTCTATGATACCCTGCAGAAAGAATATTTAAATCATGGTAAGCTGTTCTTTCTAGAAATCTTTATTTAAAACTTATTTTAGCATTTTGAATGAATTTTTTGTTTCAAGTTTAATTTGGAGGATAGTTTAACTGACATTCTTGAATAATAGTTTTATTTCTTTTTTTTTTTTTTACAACCCCACAGGCGCCCAATAGTTTTAGAAATTATAAATTCTGTTTGAACTTGTTCAAAAAGATTTATTTAGAACAAACAAGTAAATATTCCGTAACTATTTTATGTATCAGTTAAAAGTTTAATTTTTGAATTCACTTGATTTCGATCAAAATAATGATCTATTTTTTTGTGGTGGTTGTTTGTGTTTAAAATGTGATAGGACCTAGTTAGTTAGTCCAGTCCTAATAATACAGACCTGCTAACTGAGGGCAAATGGCTCCCTCATGGATGTAATATGCCATATTATTTGAGAATGGTTGATGTACAAATGGGAAGAAAATTTGACTTCCATGATGGAGTATGTGATCCTAAGACATTAAAGTCTCAATCAACAGGACCGTGAATGCATAAAATTCTACTTGGATGTACAGAACTCTATTTGAATGTGTAAGACTCTACTTGGATGTATAAATCTCTACTTGTTTGTGTGATTATATTACATATTTTAAATGTCAAGTTTTAAGGGTATACAGATAGCTTTTGATTCTAAAATTTAAAAGACTGACATCACCAAATATTGGTGGAGCAAGTGGAACTCTCGTGTATTGTTGGTGGGAATATAAAATGGTACAACCACTTTGGAAAACAGTCTGGTAATTTCTTATAAAATTAAATATGCACCCACCTTATGACCCTACAATTCCACTCCTAGATATTTACCTAAGAGAAATGAAAGCATTAAAAAAAAAAAAAGACTTCTACAAGAATACCCATAGCAGCTTTAATCATAATAGCCCCAACTGTAAATAGTCCAGTGTCCATCAACAAGAGAATGGCTGAAAAAAAAATGTTGTGATAAGTTTATCAATGGAATGCTACTTAGCAATAAAGAGAACAAACTTCTGACACATGCAATATGCATGAATCTCAAAAATATTATGCGAAGTGAAAGAAGGCAGACAAAAAAGAGTACATACTGCATGATTCTTTATGTAGGAAGTTCTAAACAGGCAAAATTAATCTATGGTGGAAAAAAAATCAGGATAGTTGTTGCCTCTGGTGGGAAGCATTGATAATGTTCTGTATCTTGATAGGGGTTTGGGTTACACAGGCTTATGCATTTGTCAAAACTAACTGAATCGTATACTTAAGATCTGTGCATTTCATTGCACAAAACACATAACTCAAAGTAAAATTTTCATAAGCAAATATTGAAGTCTGCTTAGTAAAAGGCTTGCTGGATTGTTTAGGGGTGAAATATACTGATGTCTTCAATTTACTTTGAAATGCATCCAAAATATAAGATGGATTGATAGACATACAGATGTGTGATAAAGCAAAAGTATAGTAAATGTTAATTGTAGAATCTAGGGGGAGAGTATATAGATAGATATCTACTGCCTAATTCTCTCAACTTTTCTGTATGTTTGAAAATTTTCATAAAAAAATGTTAGAAAAAATATATGAGTAGGGACTATACTTTCTTCTCTATTCATTTAATATTTAGGAGAAAGATTATACAGATTGTTTGAGCCATTTTCTCAATAAACTCACTTGGCTGATGAATAGAGCATTTGTGGTATAATGACAAGTAATACTGTCAACAATAACAATAAAATCTAGTAATTTTAAGCATGTAGTGAGGAGTCAGCCCTTGAATCCTCTTGGTCTCGCATCCTGAATACTGCTGATTTGTGGCACACTGGGAAAATCAAACTGGGGTTCCAACATCACAAGGCGTTTGAAGAGGAAACACTTCAGATTATCCTCCATTCAACAAATGAAAAACTGGGTGTTCAGAGAGCTCATGGAGCTTGTCCTAAGTCACACAGCAAGTGGGTGGAAGAGTCAGCTTTAGAACCCAAGTCTGTTCTTCCAGGTAGTGTCCTCTCAACTTCACTTTATCTTCAATGAGGAAAATTTACCAAAAACCTTTTTTTTTTTTTTTTAATCTTTATGTCCTTAGAAAAGGAATGTACTGTTTATAAATTCATCATGGGAAACGAATGTAGCTCAAGCAATTGAGCTCCCACCTACCATATGGGAGGTCCCAGGTTCAGTTCCTGGGACCTCCTGGAGAAGGTGACCGGCAGGCGCAGCAAACTGACACAACAAGATGTGACAAAGAGACACAAAGAGGAAAGATAACCAGAGACACAACTAACCAGAGAGCTGAGGTGGCTCAAGTGATTGAGCTCCTCTCTCCCACATGGGAGATCCCAGGTTCGGTTCCTGGTGCCTCCTAAAAAGAAGATGAGCAGACAGTGAGCTCAAACAACAAGGGGTGGGGGGAGGGAATAAATAAATAAAATAAATCTTTAAAAAAATTAACTCATCAATGTAAATAACTGTGCTCAAATTATTCCATTACATCCTACATTTTTAGCTTTAAAAAATGACAAATCTACCATTGCTGTATGTGATCCAATTACGAAATAATTCAGATTATTATTGTATGCTAGACATTTACCTATTTAAGGTCTTGGTGCTTGATGCCTTCTTTTTTTTTTTTTAACTTTATTTTGTACATTTAATAATTGAAAATATAAACAATCAAAAACTAAAAAGTAAACACAGATGAATAAATATATACATTTCTCAATTAAATGTAATGGATACATATAAATTTTTTTTTGAATCAAACAATATGCTACACAATATATTTGCTTCATAGTAACGCATTCATACAGTCTTTGTCCTTTTGTGTCTGGCTTGCTTCACTCAACATAATGTCCTCCAGGTTCATCCGTTGCCATATGCTTTACGACTTCATTTTTTTTACAGCTGCATATTCCATCGTGTGAATAGACCACAGTTTGTTTATCCATTCATCTGTTGATGGACACCTGGGTTGTTTCCAACTTTTGGCAATGGTGAATAATGTTGCTATGAACATCAGTGTGCATATGTCTGTTCATATCACTGCTCTCAGTTCTTCTGGGTATATACCCAGTAGTGGTATTGCAGGGTCACGTGGCAAGTCTATATTCAACTTCCTTAGGAACTGCCAAACAGTCCTCCATAGTGGTTGCACCATCCTGCATTCCCACCAACAGTGAAGAAGTGTTCCTATCTCTCCACATCCTCTCCAACACTTGTAGTTCTCTGTCTTTTTAATAGTGGCCATTCTGATAGGTGTGAAATGATATCTCATTGTAGTTTTGATTTGCATTTCCCTAATCGTGAGTGAAGTTGAGCATTTCTTCATGTGTTTTTTTTTTTTTTTTGCCATTTGTATTTCTTCTTTGGAGAAATGTCTATTCAAGTCTTTCGTCCATTTTTTAATTGGGTCTTTGTCTTTTTATTGTTGAGTTGTAACATCTCTTTATATATCCTGGATGTTAAACCCTTATCAGATATGTGATTTCCAAATATTTTTTCCCATTGAGTTGGCTGCCTTTTCACCCTTCTGACAAAGTCCTGTGAGGTTCAAAAGTGTTTAATTTTGAGGAGGTCCCATTTATCTATTTTTTCTTTTGTTGCACGTGCTTTGAGTGTAAGGTCCAAGAAACCACACCTACTACAAGGTCTTGAAGATGTTTCCCTACATTTTCTTCTAGTAGTTTTATGGTCCTGGCTTTTATATTTAGATCTTTGATCCATTTTGAGTTGATTCTTGTATAGGGGATGAGATAGGGGTCCTCTTTCATTCTTTTGGTTATAGATATCCAGTTCTCCCAACACCATTTGTTGAAGAGACTGTTTTTTCCCATTAGCGTGGCCTTGGTAGGTTTGTCAAAAACCAGTTGACTGTATAGGTGAGGGTATATTTCTGGGTTCTCAATTCTATTCCACGTATCAATGTGTCTATCTTTATGCCAGTACCATGCTGTTTTGACCACTGCAGCTTTGTAATATGTTTCAAGGTCAGGCAGTGAAATTCCTCCCATGTCGCTCTTCTTTTTTAGAATGCTTTTGGCTGTTCGGGTGCACTTACCCTTCCAGATGAATTTGGTAATTGCCTTCTCTAATTCTGTTGGGATTTTGACTGGTATTGCACTGAATCTATAAATCAGTTTGGGCAAGATTGACATCTTCACGATATTTATTCTTCCAATCCATGAACACGGAATGTCTTTCCATTTGTTTAGGTCTTTTAAAATTTCTTTTAGCATTCTTTTGTAGTTTTCTGCATATAGGTCCTGTACTTCTTTGGTTAAATTAACTCCTAGGTATTTGAGTCTTTTTGTTGCTATTGAAAATGGAATTTTCCTCCTGATTTCCTCCTCAGGTTGTTCAGTACTAGTGTACAAAAACATTACTGATTTTTGCATGTTGATCTTGTATCCTGCCACTTTGCTGAACTCATTTATTAGTTCAAGTAGCTTTGTTGTGGGTACTTCAGGATTTTCTAAATACAGGATCATGTCATTTGCAAACAGTGAGAGTTTTACTTCCTCTTTTCCAGTTTGAATGCCTTTAATTTTTTTGTCTTGTCTAATTGCCCCTAGCTAGAACTTCTAGTACAATGTTGAATAACAATAGTGACAGTGGGCATCCTTGTCTTGCTCCTGATCTTAGAGGGAAAGCTTTCAACCTTTCCCCATTGAGTATGATGTTGGCTGTGGGTTTTTCATATATGCTTTTTATCATATTGAGGAATTTTCCTTTTATTCCTATCTTTTGAAATATTTTTATCAAAAAAGGATGTTGGATTTTGTCGAATGCCTTTTCTGCATATATTGAGATGATCATGTGGTTTTTCTCCTTCAATTTGTTAATGTGGTTATTACATTGATTGATTTTCTTATGTTGAACCAGCCTTGCATACCAGGAATAAATCCCACTTGGTCGTGATGTATAAGTCTTTTGATATGCTGTTGGATTCGATTTGCAAGTATTTTGTTGAGAATTTTTGCATCTATGGTCATTAGAGAGATTGGTCTGTAATTTTCTTTTCTTGTAGAATCTTTATCTGGTTTTGGTATTAGGATGATGTTGGCTTCATAAAATGTGTTGGGTAATTTTCCCTCCTCTTCAATTTTTTGGAAGAGTTTAAACAGGATTGGTGTTAATTCTTTTTGAAATGCTTGGTAGAATTCACCTGTGAAGCCATCTGGTCCTGACTTTTCTTTGATGGGAGAATTTTGATGATGGATTCAGTCTCCTTAATTGTGATTGGTTTGTTAAGTTCTTGTAGTTCTTGTAGCGTCAGTGTAGGCTGGTTGTGCATTTCTAGAAATTTGTCCATTTAATCTAGGTTGTCTAGTTTGTTGGCATATAGTTCCTCATAATATCCTCTTATGATTCTTTTTATTTCTGTGAGGTCATTTGTAATTTCCCCCCTTTCATTTCTGACTGTATTTATTTGCATCTTCTCTCTTTTTTTCTTTGTTAGTCTAGTGAGGGGTTTGTCAATTATGTTGATCTTCTCAAAGAACCAGCTTTTGGTTTTGTTGATTTTCTCTATTGTTTTTCTGTTCTCATTTTCATTTATTTCTGCTCTAACCTTTATTATTTCTTTCTTTCTGCTTGCTTTGGGATTGGTTTGCTGTTCTTTTTCTAGTTTCTCTAGTTGTTCAGTTAAATCTTTGAGTTTAGCTCTTTCTTGTTCTTTAATATAGGAATTTAGGGCTATAAATTTCCCTCTCAAGACTGCCTTCGCTGTATCCCATAAGTTTTGATATGTTGTGTTCCTATTTTCATTTGTCTCAATATATTTACTGATTTCACTTGCAATTTCTTCTCTGACCCACCGAATATTTAGGAGTGTGTTGTTCAGTCTCCACACATTTGCAAATTTACTTTTTTCCTGTCTGTTATTGATTTCTAGTTTCATTCCATTATGATCTGAGAAGGTGCTTTGTATAATTTCAATCTTTTTCTATTTATTGAGAGCTGTATTGTGACCTAACATGTGGTCTATCATGGAGAGAGATCCATGGGCACTTGAGAAGAATGTATAACCTGCTGAGTTTGGATGCAGTGTTCTGTATATGTTTGTTAGTTCTAACTTGTTTATCATATTGTTCAAGTTCTCTGTTTCCTTGTTGATCTTCTGTCTAGTTGTTCTATCTAATGATGTGAGAGGGGTATTGAAGTCTCCAACGATTATTGTAGAAATGTCTATTTCTTCCTTCAGTTTTGCCAGAGTTTGTCTCATATATTTTGGGGCACCCTGGTTAGGTGCATAGATATTTATGACTGTTATATCTTCCTGGAGAATCGTCCCTTTTATTAATATATAATATCTCTTATCACTTTTTTTGCATTTAAAATCTGTTTTGTCTGATATTAGTATATCTACCCCTGCTCTTTTCTGTTTATTATGCAAGTAGAGTATCTTTTTCCAACCTTTTACTTTCAGCCAGCTTGTATCCTTGGGTCTGAGGAGAGTTTCTTATAAGCAGCATATGGATGGCTCATGTTTTTTTATCCCTTCTGTCAGCCTGTATGTATCTTTTGATCAGGGAATTTAATCCATTCACATTCAATGATATTACTGAAAATGCACTATTTATTTCCTCCATTTTATTCTTTGGTTTTCATATGTCATCTTGTTTTTGTCTCTCTTTTTACTCTTTTGATTATCCTTTCTGATTTTCTTTCTTCTATACTCTTCTCCAATCCTCTCTCCTGTCTTTTTCTTTCAGGTTCTAAGCTTCCTTTAATATTTCCTGCAAAGGTGGATTCTTTTTTGCAAACTCTCTTGGTTTCTGTTTGTTTGTGAATACTTTATACTCACCTTCATATTTGAAGGACAGTTTTGCTGGATAAAGAATTCTCGGCTGGCAGTTTTTCTCTTTCAGTTTCCTAATTGTATCATACCACTGTCTTCTTGCCTCCATGGTTTCTGAAGAGAAATCTGCACAAAGTTTTACTGGATGTCCTTTGTACGTGATCGTTTGCTTCTCTCTTGCTGCTCTGTGATGCCTTCTTTTATGTCCTTGGTGACCAGAAATTTCATCTCTTATGGATCATTCCCATCTTAAAAACAAATCTTCTCTTGATCCCATGTTTTCATCTTTCTCTTTACAGCAATGCTTCTTGAAAGCACTGCCTTCACCTTCTCTCCTTCCATTCTCTCTTGAACCCACTCACATTCAGCATTTTGTCCCCACCTGTCCACAAACAAATTTTATCAAGGTCACCTTTGACCTCCACATTGCTAAATCCAATGGTAAATCTTCAGGCCTCATCTCACTTGACCAATCAGCAACACTATACCCAGTTGATTCGCTTTCTTTCTTGAAACACATTCTTCATTTGACTCCCAGGACACCTCCCTGGACGTTTTCTAGTTATCTCTTTATCCCCTCTTTTTCTTGATATCCTCTATTGTGAACTTCTCATCTTTACAGTTGCCTACATTTCCATTTATATGGATGTAATAGATATCTCAAATTTAATATGATCAAAATGGAGTTCAAGCTAGCAACCTCCAAACTCATTTGTCCCAAATTCTTTCCCTTCTCTGTTAATGACAACCACATACTTCTGATGCCTAGAACTTCCTTGACTCCTTTCTTTCTCTTACACCCCACATTTGATATGTCAGCAAATACTGTTGGCTCTACCTTTAACACACATCTAGAATCCTCTGGCTCCTCAGAGTCTCAACTGCTGCCACTCTATTGCAAGCCACCATTATTTTTGCCTGGATTATTGCAGTAGCCTCTTAATGGGTCTTTCTGCTTCCACCCTTGCCCCACTTCAGTCTGCTCTTCACACAGCAGCCTGGGTGATCCTGTTAAAAAACAAAGTCAGATCACGTTAAAACTTTTCCATGGTTTCCCTTCTCCCTCCAAATAATAGCCAAAATTCTTAGCATTATCTAGAAAACCCTTATCATCATACCCTGGCTCTCTTTCTGGCCTCATCTCCTATTTTCCTTCTCATCTCCTCAGCCACACTGGAGTTCTCACTGTTCCTTGAAGACACCAAGCATTTAGCCTCAAGGCCTTTGCACTTGTAGTTCCATCTTCCTGGAATGTTCTTTCCTAGCTATTCACCAAACTTGCTTTCTCATCACCTTTTAGGCATCTATTCAATGTTGCTTTCTCACTGAGACCTTCCCTAGACAACTAAATAAAAACCAACATTCCCTAAGCATGCATGTATGCACGCCTTGTCTGCTTATTTTTCTTCTTAGCACTTATCAATATTTAATATAATATGTATTTTATTTAAGTTGTTTTTTGTCTGTCTTTCCCACTAGAATTTAAGCTTCTTAAGGGCAAAAAAAAATATTTTTCTGTTTTGTTCACTGATTAACTCCCAGCACCCAGGAAAATGCCTAGTATACAGCAGGCACTTAATAAGTTATTGCTGGATGAATAAATGACTAAAACTAACTTCTATTTATTGTGTATCTACTCTGTGCCAAGAGCTAATTCCCACAATGACATTACTTAGCAGACACTATTATTATTTCCATGTTAAAGTTGAGCAAACTAAGGCATAAAGACGTTAAGGAATGTGCCAAGGCCACAGACACTGGTGACTGTGTTGAGGCTTAAACAGGTCTGAGTCTAAAGTGAGTGCTTCAAGCCATTACACTCATGTGCACCCCAAATATTTCAAGAAAACTCTGAATTTAAGAGATCTACATAGTGTTTTATTTATATATAATTAGCCTATCCTTTAATAATATTATGATGATTAAAACTCATAAAAGAGAAGGAAAAAAGAAGGAAAAAAACCTCATGGACAATATATTCATTACTTTAAAATGGTAATTACTATGGCAAATGCAAAGAGTTTTCCCAAAAGCTAAGAGTAAATTTTCTCAGTTCATACATTGATCACTTGTGAACATATGACACAGTGGCTCTTTATCTCTTAGAAGTAATTCAAAAGCTAATGGTGAAAGTATTCATGAAAATCTCCATATGGGATTTTTAAAAACAGATGGGCACATACATTTACAACTTAGACTATAAACTTGTTTTATACATGTAGCTCCTGAAATAAAAGAACACTGGTTAATCCAGTGACATTTCACATCGTTGAAAGAATACCTAACATGTTCTAAATTTAAGATTCATTTAGAAACTATCTCATCCTATTAACCACTAAGACATGCATTCTCAACAGAAATTATATAATTGGTTGGGGGAGGGGGCAAAAAGATCTTAGATATTAGAATGGTTTGTGGTCCTTAGAAATTCAACTTTACCCAGCAATATCTTATTTATTTATTTATTTTTCACAAGTTTTCATGGGTATCATACAAGTCACATTGATTTGAGTTCATGGAAGATACACAAAATGCATGCAAGATCAGTGCTACAAAATTATGGCAAATAGATGGCTGTAATGGGCAGCTTTTCTCTCAAGTCAAAGTCATATAGCATGAGGTGGATGGCGTGTGTCTACCAGCTGCCATTAGCTGCCTTGTGGATGTTGTTTATGTTTGCCCCTCAGTGCTTTTGTGAGTGAATTAGGCTGTAAGAATGAAATAAAAATAGTTTATTTATTATTATTAATATTTTATTATTTAATTCTACAAAAGTTATTCAACACATTATTATTTTGCCAAGTAATTGAAAAGATGTTGGCAATACAGTATCTGACAGTATCTGACTGAATACTATCTACCTTATGATGTTATTGAAAGCCCATTTAATTCAAGACAGTCAATGCGTCTCATGTGTAATAATTCTTTTTCAACTGAGGTTATTAAATAATCAAGACTTTTGAGCCACTAAAAAAGGAAACATCCTAGTAAAGTATATAAATACACTGACTATTTTAAAAATTTAAAATAGACTTTTGAGAAATGTGACACTCTTACTTCCTTTTTAAAGAAGAACATGCAAACACCTGATGATGGGATTGCAGAAAAATTGCAAAACCTGGGAACGCTCACACAGTTGCTGAGACTGCCCTATGACCCATAAAGACAGCAATTTCAATAGTGATGCAGCAAAATCTTATCAGTATTTTAAAAGCGCTGCCATTGAGCAATGACTCAATTGGAAGACAGAGCAATGAGATGTCAGTTAACACTGAATAGCAGCTAGATGAAAAATTTTAAAAAAGAAAAAAAAATTTGAGATTGATGAAACCACTGTTACCAGCAATAAAGCCCTTTACTGGCAGACATTTATTTCAATGGTGATTGTAAATTGCAAGAAGAGATGTTGTTTGTAAAATCTTTGGAAACTGACTATACTAGAGCATCTATTTTTTGCTGCTGTAAAAACTTGGTTTTGATGAAACATAGTAAGTACTGTTGGAAAATTGGTATCACGTGCTACAGATACAGCAACCTCCATGGTAGTGGACATAAAGGTTGTATCATCCACTAAAGGAAGTATGTCCTGAAGTACTTTCAATAAACTGTATTATGTTCCAACATCAACTGACTGCAAAAAAATTGCTCCAGTTCTTTGTCTCTCTTTCAGTATAGTAATTAAAACCATCAATAAAATAAAGTCAGATAGCATATAAGATTGTCTTTTCAGAAAGTTTTGTGTAGATAAATAATAGTATATGTGAGGCTTCTACACACAGAAGTCAGATGATTTTGTGAAAGAAACTGTCCAGCAAGATTTGTAAACCTTTTTGATACGGTAGTTCATTTTATAGAAAACAAAGCAAACAGATTTGGCAAATTATATCAACAAACACAAAAATAATATATACTATATGGCTTGAATTTTTCTGAAATGTAATGAGGTATTACTTCAGCTTCAAAGGAAGTAATATATGGTAATTACTGCACATATACCCAAAAACATATTGCCAGCTTTAACTGAAAAACTGGATCTAAAAGCCTTTTAGTGAGAAAACAGTCTCATGGTATGCAAAAGTTAGCTGAAATCAACAAATCAGTCATCAAGAAGAAGAAGTAAAAATTTCATTATTTGCAGATGACATGATCCTATACATAGAAAGCCCTGAGAAATCGACAAAAAGGCTTCTAGAACTTATAAAGGAGTTCAGTAATGTTGCAGGCTATAAGATCAACGCTCAAAAATCAGTAGCATTTCTGTACACCAATAACCAGCAAACTGAGGAGGAAATCAGGAAAAAAATACCATTTACAATAGTAAACAAAAGAATCAAATACCTAGGAATAAATTTAACTAAAGATGTAAAGGACTTATATACAGAAAACTACACAACACTATTAAAGGAAATCAAAGAAGACTTAAATAAATGGAAAAATATTCCCTGTTCATGGATGGGAAGACTAAACATCATCAAGATGTCTATCCTACCCAAACTAATCTACAGATTTAATGCAATCCCAATAAAAGTCAACACTATATTTTTTAAGGAACTGGAAAAACTAACCACAAAATATATTTGGAGAGGTAAGAGGCCCCGAATTGCCAAAGATATATTGAAAAAGAAAAATGAAGTTGGAGGTATCACATTACCTGACTTTAAAACATACTACAAAGCTACAGTGATCAAAACTGCGTGGTATTGGCACAAGGATAGACCTACTGACCAATGGAACCGGATTGAGAGTTCTGATATAGATCCTCGCATATACAGTCAACTGATATTTGACAAGGCCACGAAACCCACTCAGTTGGGAGAGAGTGGCCTCTTTAACAAGTGGTGCTTGGAGAACTGGATATCCATATCCAAAAGAATGAGAGAAGAATACCATCTCACACCTTATACAAAAATCAACTCAAGATGGATCAAAGATCTAAATATAAGAGCCAAAACCATAAAAACCTTGGAAGATAATGTAGGGAAGCATCTACAGGACCTTGTAATAGGAAATGGTTTCATGAACTTCACAGCCAAAGCACGAGCAGCAAGAGAAAAAATTGATAAATGGGATCTCCTCAAAATTAAAAACTTCTGCACCTCTAAGGATGTTATTAAGAAAATAAAAAGGCAACCTACCCAATGGGAAAAAATATTCGGCAACCATATATCTGATAGGAGCCTAATATCCTGCATATATAAAGAAATCCTTCACCTCGAAAATAAAAGGACAAACAACCCATATAAAAAATGGGCGAGTGACCTGAAAAGACACTTCTCCAAGGAAGAAATACAAATGGCTAAAAAGCACATGAAAAAATGCTCAACATCCCTTGCTATCAGGGAAATGCAAATCAAAACTACAATGAGATACCATCTTACACCCATCAGAATGTTAAAAAAACAGGAGACACTAAATGTTGGAGAGGATGTGGAGGAATAGGAACCCTCATCCACTGCTGGTGGGACTGCGGTATGGTCCAGCCACTGTGGAGGACAGTTTGGCGGTTCCTCAGAAAACTAGCAATAGATCTTCCGTATGATCCAGCAATTCCACTGCTGGGTATATACCCAGAAGAACTGAAAACAAAAATACAAACAGATATACGCACACCAATGTTCATAGCGGCATTGTTCACCATTGCCAAAAGTTGGAATCAGCCCCGGTGCCCATCAACAGACGAATGGATAAGCAAAATGTGG